>OX578148.1:102953458-103072381 GCA_951213105.1 Amaurobius ferox | reverse complement strand
TAACTATTTTTTATTGTTTTCTGCAATTTCTTTCTATACAATTTTACATTGATTTCTTATTACTGTTGGCAACTATCCCATATAAAAAGAACTGAAATGAGAAAAGACATAAATTGTTAAAGCAGAAGTATCATGGGACTCAAAGAAGATTTGTAGATTGCACCAAGTATTAATTTCCCGTAAGACTTTCTTTTATCGACAGTAGGAGCTGCAAAACAATGTTGTTGCTGTGTTTTCAGATATTTTCTAGTGTAGAAAATGTTGGAGAAGTGATTTTGCTGTCCGGTAAATGTTGAAAGTTCCAAACTGTGAGTTGCCACACATGGCGTTAGATAAATTATTATCTGTAAAAGAACAGAAACTTTACAAATCCTGCCATTGCACTTTCCTCCTTCCGAGAATTATTTTCTGTATATGGTATATGGAAGAATTTTTTTTCACAATACAGGGTGTTTCAAAAATATTACATAACTAAATCTTGATAGGTTATAGGCCTATAGTCCTGATTTAAGGAATGTTTTAATTAAGGTAAACTATCAACGTATACAAATGTTGATTATATGGCATCATTTAGTAAGAAATTAACTTTTTATATGGGCGTATTTAAAATTTTCCAGTCTCTCTATGTTAAAAATGTATCTGCTGCAGTAACTGTTTGACAAATTTCTCATCTCTCTAGTTTCTTTGCCTCGTACTATAAAATCTACAACATACAGAAATATGAAATTTGGTATATTTATAAGGACTTGTTAAGAAAACACGTTGAAATAAATAGTTCTCCAATTAAATTTTATTGTTGATGTATAATGTTAAATTCAAACGAAGAGTATTTGAGATGAGAGTTCATGTTTTGGACACACTAGCAGTAGAAGGACCACAAATTTTTGCAGGTATGTACTTACATCGCTTTATTTTTGCGAGACTGTGTTATTATTTTAATTTCGATTTAGTTTGCGAGTTATTCTATTTTTTATGCACTTCTGACGAGAATTTTCTTTTTCAGTATTTCTCTTTCCTCGAAATTATCTGTCTCCTACTGCAAAAAATTTTGTATATTTATAAAGAATATCAGGAGAACACTCTAAAATAAATTGAGTTTCGATATAAACTTTAGTTTATGAAATATTTAACATTAAAATCAAACGAAGAGATTTTAAGCTGCGAGTTTGCTTACGGAACATGCTGACATACTGTGGGAGTAGTAGAAGCACGAACTTTTACCAGAATGCACCAATATATTTGATATTTTGCGAGACGAATAATTATTTTTTAATTTCTATTTAGTTTATGAGGAATTATATTTTTTAAGCAATTATGAAGTGAAACAAATTCTTCACTATGGACACAGATTTAATTGGTTGAATTAATTTTGAGAACGAAGGCGTTTATATGTGGCGACCAGGTTGAAAGAACTTGCAAGTGAGCTCCGGAGGTTTGTGAGAGCCAGCAAAAAAGACAAATTACGCCTACATAACACAAAGCAAGAAATAGTTTGCAAAGCGATGTCTTCAAGCACTAGCAAGTAGCGGGCTATTTTAATAGTTAAATGCAATAAATCTATGGATTTTCTAGGAGATCGAGATATAAGATATCTCAATCATCGAGATTTCTTTATATATATATATATATATATATATATATATATATATATATATATATATATATATATATATATATATATTTCATCTGCAAGGAAGACATATTTTGTCAATCATAATTTAAAATACGGACTTAATATATGTTAACATTTCGGTGTGGTGTAGCAACAGGATAACAGGGAACTATACATGGCAATTTGTTTCGATTATATTTTGAGATAAAATGAGCCGGACTATCTACGTAACATATAAAATTCCGAAGCTTTAGCTGTTAGTTAATATAGGGGTTTATTTTTAATTTATATAAAACAATAAAATGTACCTGGCATTGTCCAGGATTTAAGATATGCACATCTCCATTAAATTAAGCCGGAACACAAAGTGAATTCTCAAGCAAGCAACATTTTTAAGGAACGCCCACTTAGATAATAAAAAAATAAATGACTATCAGCGCGGAAGAAAGGCTTCCAAGAGTTTGGTGGTAAATTAAGAAAGATATAGTCTCTGTTAATGTCACTTTCACTATATCCTGCTCTAAACTGGTACCGGTCTATCCAAACAGTGAGTGATCTTCCAAACAGTGTTTCCCCGGCCATCCAAACACTGGCCTTCCAAACAGTGTTTCCCTGGCCATCCATACAGTGATCTTCCAAACAGTGTTTCCCTGGCCATCCAAACAGTGACCTTCCAAACAGTGTTTCCCTGGCCATCTAAACAGTGAGCTTCCAAATAGGATTTCCCGGGTCATCTAAATAGTGATCTTCCAAATACGTTTTCCCTGCTCATCTAAACAGTGACCTTCCAAACAGTGTTTAGCCTGGCCATCCAAACAGTGAGTTTCCAAATAGGATTTCCCGGGTCATCTAAACAGTGATCTTCCAAATAGGTTTTCCCTGGTCATCCAAACAGTGACCTTCCAAATAAGGTTTCCCTGGCCGTCCAAATAGTGACTTTTCAAACAATTTTTCCCTGACCAACCAAAGAATGTTTCCAAACAAACACCTTCATATAGGACGAACGCTCAGGGTTGAAAGAAAGAAAGATCCACAAACAGACAAACATCTTTTTTATTATGTCAGATTAATTAAATCTGATATTAAGTTTTAAAATCGATAAAATTCAATAAATCGAAATCACATATACACCTGCATCCCATTTTATATGTACAGAATATATATCACATTTTATAAATTTCCTCCAAAACAGAAAGTAAAAGATTTCCTATTCGAAAAGCAGCAACAATCATAGAACATGTTCGTTCTTTGTATTCGTGTCTAATATATCACACAGAATGACGCGTGGTATGCATCTTCGAAGAACATCTTCGAAGAATAAAACGATCCATTCGAATTTTTTCTTCGGAATGATAGCGACTTCATTTCATTCCTTTTTCTTCATTTCATATTTTCCACAATGGATTCCTATTTTGGTTTTTGACATGAAATCGCCCTGCTTGGTTCAAACTTCCAGAACGAATTATTCGATTCTTTGATACGTTCCTATTACATAATACAGGCTGGTCGAATATAAATGGTTAACGCGGTATATGACAATTCCAATTTTATTGAAAGACTTCGTGATACGGCTATTTTTATTGCGGTTGTAGACACAGGTGTAAAAGAAGAAAGGTGATTTTATCGCTAGGGATACTGCTTGTTTTATGACTATGAAGAGCTGGTTTAAACGAAGAGCTTTTCAGTAAATGCTTTAGAAATGTTTTTATTGTATATAAATAGTCTTTCAAAATCAGATGGTGCGAAACTATCCAGATGAATAATAGCTTCTGTGTACCGAAGTATGAAACTTAAATATTCTAGAGGATGATTGGAAATTTTTGAAATAATAATAGCTTCTCTGTACCGAAGTATGGAAATGTAAATATTCCAGAGGATGATTGGCATTTTTTGAAAAAATAATAACTTCTGTGAACCGAAGTATGCAAACGTAAATATTCTGGAGGATGATTAGAATTTTTTGAAAAAATAATAACTTCTGTGTACTGAAGTATGCAAACGTAAATATTCTAGAGAATGATTGGAATTTTTTGAAAAAATAATAGCTTCTGTGTACCGAAGTATGAAAATGTTGATATTCTAGAGGATGGTTGGAATTTTTTGAAAGAATAATAGTTTCTGTTTACCGAAGTAGGAAAACGTAAGTATTCGAGAAGATGGTTGGAATTTTTGAAATGAAACTTTTTTCTGTCGTTTTCAGGACAGTAAATCGTTTTACATACGACGACGTGTCGTTGAATTTCGCCAATAGATTCGTTCCTATACTTCCCCTAGTTTGTATTCTGCACTTTACCTGGGTGGTAGCAACTGAACGCTCTTAGATTCTAATTTCTACGACAAATAATTCGATTTTTGCATTCCTGTTGAGTGCATAATACAAGCAATTGGATATAAATGGCTATGAGAAAGCTTAAAGAATCCTTGCTAGTTGTTTGATAGTTCTAGTTACTTTAAAAATAAAATTAGGCTATTTTTTTTTCAAGAAATACGCATTTTTTAACCGGCAAAGCTCCCAATAAAGGATTTACTAGATTCATAAACGCAGCCATTCTATATCATGTCGACCAAACAGAAAATAGATAAAAGGCAGAGCCAAATATAGTGGCTCAGCCTAGTGAGGTAAAATAACAAAAAAAGGAAAATCTAGAAAATGTATTATTGAGAATCAGACAAAAAAATTAAATAAAATGCAAAGTATATAAATTCAACAACAGGAGAGAAACAGACAAACAAAGAATTAGGCATGGACATGCTATACCTCCGTTGAAGATATAGTAATGTTTCTTGAGCCATGTCTTGACAATGTCTAATTTTTGTTTCTCTGTTTCAAACTTTTTCTGCCCCGTTTATTGAGTTCATATATTCTTTATTTTAATTACTTTTTGTTTGCTTCTCAAGCACACATTTCCTTTATTTTCTATTAACACTGTTTTACTTTTTTCGTCAGGTTAAAGGACGATACTATATTGGGCTCTGCCGTTTAGCCATTTTTTGTTTGACCGGCAGCGCTCATTTGGGCACACAGGTTTAGGCTTGCTGCACTAAATCAGAAATTCCGATGATTTTCAATATGCACGTATGTTTACGTACTGTCCAGCTACCATGAGTTGGCAGATGACTTTGGATGAGTCCATTTCGCTATACGGAAGAAGGCTCGCAAACAGACGATTTATGCATTACAGGGAAAGGGTTGCTGAACGCAGAAACCTGTTTGGCGATCGCGGTTGTCGAGCGTATTTCGCCAATAATTTGGAATTTGGAATTGTTGAAACGCATTTAGAATCGTTTCGTTGGACTAGCATTGCGCTTGCGACTGAAAATCTGTCTAACCTCTGGTCCATCTTCTAACATCTGTTTATTTAGTTAATCAAAATATAATATTTGTGATATAATATTCAGAATATATATATGGCTTGTGCTTCCATTAAAAGACATGAGCGAGAAAGGACTGTTAATGCTGAACTTAACGACAATGAAAAATCTAACTTCTGAAGCCTCTGCCAGTATTACAAAAGAGCAGTGGAATAAATATTGTGAGCACGTCGTAAAAGTTGAAAATAAATATTGGGAAATTGACAATTTAGTGGAAGAAACTATGGAGGAAATAAGTTTTGTGGTAGGAGCCGATTCCTCTTCAGAACGTGACTCAGAGTCAACTGAAAGTGCAGGATCAGATTTCGAGAATGGCGACAGTGATAGAATTTTTTAACTATTTTATATTTTTATATATAAAATAATATAAAATATATATACAAAATAAGTAAATATATATATAAAATATAAATATTTTATGTATTTTTTAAATGTTTTATATATTTTTATAATTTCCCAAATTTTGTATCTCGGGGGTGGGGGTGGGGGGTTACAGATTTCTTAGATTCCATAGATGACATGGCCATGCAATCTAAGCTCTAATGCAGAACTGTCCAAATAGTGACACACAAACAAGGATAATGGTTAGATAACATATTTAAAATTAATTAAATTACTAAAATTTATTTTAAAATGAACAAATATTAATACTTTATGAAATATGTAACTGTATAAAATGTGATGCGTAGATATTACTGAAATGATTTTCAATGCCAGCAAAAGTATTTGGATCGAAAATTTTTATCTGTGTTTGGTAGAAGTTAAACGCGTTATATAAAGATATAAAGAGTAAAATATATAATGATAAAAATATAGAGATGTGTGTATGTCACGTTGTGCATTTCTCACTAAATAAAAGAGTTTAAGCTACAAGAAAAGTAATACAACACGGACTCTTAAATTTTAATAAAACATTTACACCCATTATTGTAATAGATGAGTTTAATCATTATGAAGAAAACAATTCCACCATATCCCAACACTTACACTGAATGTACTTATACACATAAAGCTCTTTATCGTACTGCACAATTTATGCATTAATTCGCACTAAAGGCGCCAATTCTGGAAACCCGTTCTTCTTAGGATGTTTCTACCTGTCATTAAATTTAACTAATGGACTTCTCCAAAATCACGTGACCCAAATGCCTTCTCGTTGTAGTCGAACAGTACGTGTGCTATATTGTATAGAAAACAGGTGAATGAAACTGTCAAGTTGACCAGAAATTTAATCTGAAAGCGAAAAGTAAGGAATGCAGCATCCATTCAAATATGATGCAATATAATCATGTCACTAGTTCAGTAAGTAGGGCGTTCTCTGAAAAGTTGAGGATTAAAGACTGGATTCCCCGCTGACACAGAATTTGTTACAAGACCTACCTAACAGCCTACCAGATTCAATCATTTAAAACGATTTTATATTAATCCGCATTACATATACCACATATACAATTTCCCCTTTATACTACATTTCCTGTTAAAACAAACAGGAAAGATCAATCATGCATAAAGCATTGGTTATGAAACACTTTCAAACTGAAATGCAATTTTATTTAAACATCTCTAAAATGCGATAAATTCAGCGCTGATATATTTTAAATTATCACAGTACTACAATAATTTATTATATTTATTTATATATTGAAAACCTAAAACTCCATCGATAAAAATGAACTTTATTCAAATGACGTCATCGAAATATAAATCGTCTGTCTGTCTGTCGAAAGCCCAGGTCGACAGACTCGTCCTAAGAGTCTGTCTCTCTGTGTAAAAGCAATGAATATTTCATTCATATCACTTTTATTCCAGACTCTAGAACTAAATAATTTCGCGCGAAAAAAATTCAGCAATTCTTATACAACTCATCTACATGCAATCACTTCTTTACATTCCGATTTCATTAAAATTATGCTTCGTTGAAGAAATAGTTAAAGTTTGATGAACATTTAAACTCGAAACTATTGTAATTGCGTACGTAATATTGTAATATTGTAATTGTAATATTGTAATTGTAATAATTGTAATATTGTAATACGCAAAAAATAATGCGGTTTTAGGACGGATGCAACACTAAATATAAATTTAAAAGAACTTTAAAAATCACGATTCTTACACTGAGAAAAAGAGATGAATGTCATATTACTTTTCTTATATACATAATGTATAAGGAAAATATTGTGACGGGGTCGAAAATTCGAATTCGAGTTTTCGATGGGAGAGCACGTTTCATTCAAGCATCCCTGATCACGAATCAAACATTTTTGAAGTGATGTCTGTGTGTGTGTGTGTGTGAAAGTGTGTGTGTGTATCAGTGAGTCTGTGTAGACGATAACTGACGAACGAATGAACCGATTCGAACGAAATTTGGTACAAAAATCACAATCCGTAAACACTGGAAGCCTATTGTTTTTATACGTAATCGAATGTCCAGAACCCCCCTAAATTTTTGACGGAAATTTTGAAAAAAATCGTCAAAAAATCAAAACCGCTAATAAAGTTACGCAAATAGACATTTCTTATGTAATTTTTCATTAGAAAACTATTGACATAAATTTTAGAACGCTAACGGGAACCGTTCTCTAGATATTGGACATCTTTCAAAAAAATTAACAAAAAGTTATATAAAATAAAAAAAATATTTCCTATTGAGAAACATGTTCACTTTTCATATGTAATACCATGCGATATATTAGGTGATATCATTCTCGTGAATCTAGCGCGTTCCATTCATGAAAAAATATACTTTGAGTAGTACATTTGTATTTGAACGCCAATAGTCATTTATCTGCTGTAAGAATAACTTATTTCTCCATCCATAACGTTTGGCGAGATTTTAGCGGCGAATTTGGTGGAATGTCGCCAACTTGGCGACATTTGTAATTGCTGACAAATTAACAAAAATCTCGCCAAATCGATAAAAATGACTCTGAATCAATGAAAATGACGACTAATTGAAGAAAATTCAATATCTTGAAAAGAATATATGTATCTACTATAAGAATAACATTTTTTTAAACTGTAAAAGTAGTAAATGCATTGCATTATATAAGGAAAGTCATGTGTTGCCAACATCAGATTTTTTTTGTTTGAAGTGGTCGCGTGATCTCTTCATGTAATATGGGTGCAATTATTGTTTTCATTTTAATTTTAAAAACTACCGAAGTTATTTTGCTGGAATTATTTTGATATATTTTATAGGATAATTTGGATATTTCCTAAAATTTTCGAAGTAATTTGTGAATTTTAACTGTGTTTAAAAAATATTTGACAAATTGGGCCCCATAGGGTTCACTGCATTTCACATTTACAACCCGGGTTCAATCCAAAACTAATTGGGTGATATTATTCATTTGCATTTTCAAATGTCCCCCAGACCGTCTCAATAACATACTAGAATTTCATTTTGATAAAGTCATTTTTAAGGCAGTTATCTTGCAAACGGACAGACAGACAGGCAGACAGATAGAATGAACAAAGTCATAGACACTTTTCAACTATGTTGGAAAGTGTTAAAAACAAATAATACGTTTCGTATTTTAATTGCTGCAAAAGAGGTAAGACATGATTCTCAGACATTGTACTCTGTTTTACCATATTACCGAAAAAGGCGCATTTTATGCTATAAAATATACATTCGAAGTGAAACATTAATTCATTTGGAAATGTCTTTTACATCATAACGACTTCATTCTATATTCATATTGTTCTTTGTCAATTTAATGTTTCCCACAAAAGATTCATATTTTGGTTTTTGACATGAAAGCTCAACAGAACTTGGTTATTACTTCCGTAACCAATAAATGACTCGAATATTTGACTATTTTTAATTAAATGAAATCCATCTGAATATAGCTGTCATTTTTAATTTCGTTGAATCAGTTCGGGATGTGAATACTTTTACAGCATTTGTCGGTTTAAGTATAAAAGCAGAGAACAACCTGTAAAGGTATTGATACTGGTATATTTAGGAAAAATATATGTGGAGTATTTTAATACGTGTTGCAAAATATATCAGTAAAATGTGATTGGTTCCCAGGAATGTATTTATGCAACCCGATAATTTTGAAAGGAAAGGCCCTTGAGTGTATATGTTAAATATATCTATACTAAAGTGAAGATGCTTCATCAAACAAAAGTAAGTAGAGAACCTAGTAGAGAATTTTAAACGTTAAAATAACGGTATTGGTAACAAGCAAGATAGATGAAAAAAGTTAATTACAGAGATGTAGAGCATTTATCTAATTAGGAATCGGCACCAGAAATGACTGAAACTCGTATATGAAGACAACAAGAAAGATCAATCATGCTTAAAGCATTGATTATGAAACACTTTCCAACTTCAATGCAATTTTATTTAAAAAAGTCGAAAATGCAATACATTCCTCGGTAATATTTTAAAACTTATCACGATACTACATTGATTTATTATATTTGAAAACTTAAACCTTCATTGAAAAAAATGAACTTCATTCAAAAGACGGCATTGAAATATAAATTGCGTGGTTTAAATATCTCTAAAATGCAATACATTCCACGGTAATATTTTTAAAACTATCATAATACTACGATAATTTATTATATTTGAAAACTTCATCGAAAACAACTGAAATTAATTCAAATGACGTCATAGAAAAAATAACACGCCTGGATTTCTCTATAAAAGCAGGATTTCATTCATAACTTTCTCCATTTCATTCATCACAATACTATAATAATTTATTTTATTTAAAAATTAAGACCATGGAGCTACAATTCATAAACTTTATGCTTAAAACTTCATCGAAAAATATCGTCCTTCTGTTTATAAAATCAATTAATATTTCATTCATATCAGCCATGCAGACTCCATGGACTGAATTATTTTGTGTAAAAGAAATACAGTAATTCTAATACAACTCATTCTACATATTTTGCTGTTTACATTTTACATAGGTGAAAAATAGGCTTAATTGTAGAAATAATCAAATTTGAATGAGAATTTAAACTCAAATATATTGTCATTGTGTTGTTTTAGTATGTAGATGCACAGAATTTAAGCAGAAATAAAGTAGTTTTAGGATAGATACAACACTCAATATGAATTAAAAAGAACTTTAAAAAAACACGAATTTGAAACAAGATGGATGCCATATCTCATTTTGAAGTGGGTCATGTGATCGTTTCATATCATGGTCACGTGATCGTTTCATATAAGATGTGTAATTATTATTTTAATTTTTATTTAAAAAACTACTGAATATATTTAGCTGAATTTTTTTTTATATATTTTATGGATCAATTTGACTATTACCTAAAATTTTCGAAGCAATTTGTGAATTTTAAATCCGCTTAAAAAATGTTAGAAAAATTAGGTCCCATAGGGCTCAATGTATTTCATTTTTTCAACCCGGGTTCAATCCAAAACTAATTGTGTGATATTATTCATTTATATTCCCATAGGTCCTACAGACCGTCTGAACAACATACTAAAATTTCATTTTGATTAAGTCATTTTTACGGCAGTTATCGTGCTAACGGACAGACAGACAGACAGACAGACAGACAGAATGAACAAAGTCATAAACACTTTTCAACTTTGTTGTAAAGTGTTAAAAACACTTTTGTAGACATGCGAATTGTGAAATGACATAATCAAGCAAAATGGAAACGATAATAAAACAAGAAAGATCAATCATGCATAAAGCATTGATAATGAAACACATTCTAACTGAAATGCAATTTTATTTAAACATCTCTAAAATGCGATACATTCAGCTCAGATATATCTTTATATTATCACAGTACTACAATAATTTATTATATTTGAAAACTTTATCGAAAACAAAGGAACTTTATTCAAATAACGTCATCGAAATATAAAACGCCTGGCTCTCTATATAAAAGCTGTGACTATTTCATTCATAAACTTTTTTCCATTTCATTCATTCAGAAGCAATATTTTTAAAATTATCACAATACTACAATAATTTATTTTACTTAAAAGCGTAAAGCCATGTAGGTAAAATTACTTTCTAATTCCATGCTTAAAACTTCATCAAAAAATAATAATATGGAATCGCCTGCTTCTCTTGGTAAAATCAATGAATGTATCATTCATGTCAGCTATATTGCAGACTCCAAAGCTAAATAATTTTGCGTTAAAAAAATTCAGCAATTCTTGTACAATTCATTTTACAGCTTGATGTGTTTACGTTCTCCATTCGTGAAAGTTAGACCTCGTTGTAGAAATGATCAAAGTTTGATGATCATTTAAACTCCAAAATATTGTAATTGCGTTGGCGCGGTATATAGATGCACAGAAAAAAATTAAAATATTGCGGTTTTAGGACGGATGCAACACTAAATATAAATAAAAAAGAGCTTTAAAAATCACGATTTTGACACAAGATGGATGCCATATTTTATTTTGAAGTGGGTCATGTGATCTTTTCATATAATATGGATTTAATTATTATTTTATTTTTTATTTTAAAAACTACCGAATGTACTTTGCTGAAATTATTTTTAAATATTTTATGGGATAATTTGAATATTTCCTAAAATTTTCGAAGCAATTTGTGAATGTTAAATTCGCTTTTTGAAAAATTGGGTCTCATAGGGTTCAATGTATTTCATTTCTTCAATCCAAAACTAATGGAGTGATATTATTCATTTACATTCCCATATGTCCCACAGATCGTCTCAACAACATACTGAAATTTCATTTTGATAAAGTCATCTTTACGGCAGTTATCGTGCGAACGGACAGACAGACAGAATGAACAAAATCCTAAACACTTATCAACTATGTTGTGAAGTGTTAAAAAAGAAACGTGCATTGAACAAAACGAAGCTAAGGTAACTCAACCGTCAGCTGAGCGAACCTCATAGTACTCTGCACAGTTCACCCACGTTAAAGCATTCCCGTAAAACATAGCATAACTTTTGAACCAAACATAGTACAAACATAAGACAGAATTATTTCGTCTCAAAAAATTATTTCGAAATATTTAGAATTACTTCGTTCTTTTAAAGCTCTGCGAGAGCTTTATAATACGGTTTCTGGATGCTTAATAGGGCTTTGGATGCTTAATACGCTCTGCACGGGTGCAGAAAACATCAACTGCTACGCCCTAATACAACCATGTTTTAGGCCCTGCGAACACCTTTTAACCTCTGCCAGAGCGTAATACGTTCAAAATAAGCTCCAATCATAAATCCCAAGCGCAAGGGTAGAAAATCAGTTACCGTATAAAAGAATCACTGATATCCCCTAAAAAAATTTTAATGAAAAGTAAACAACGTCACTAAAAAAATGGAATGTCATGTCTAAAAAATGTTGAGATATCAAAAGCTTTTTCTTTTTTATTCTAGTACACGCTAAGTGGCCACCTTTCCGAAAGAAATATATATATATATATATTTAAAAATCCAATCTTACGATAGAGAGAAATTGTAACTGGAAAAACCCTAACTATAAAATATGCTTAAATAATAAAGACAAGTATTAAATATAGAATCATCAATCACGTGGAAAATAAAATGCAAATTTCTAGTCATCAAGCTAAAGATAATCAACAAATATCAATGAAGTGGATTCGATAATAAAAAATCAAATAAAATCTAAGCATTAAAGCTATACACGTGGATAAGCACTGGGCCTAAACAAATTGTTCATTTCGAAAAAAATTCCAAGTATTTAATCAAAATGAACACAAAATATGCATGTTTCTGAAGAGAAAGATAGATAATATTTATAAAACCTTTCTACTTGGACTACATGCATAAAGATTGAAAAATTTTATAGGAAACAAGAATACCTGAAAAAAACACTGCATATGTCCTATCCATTAGAGCCTTGAATGAAGAGACCAATGTTGCCAATCGCAAAAGATAACAAGAAAGATCAATAATGCATAAAGCATTGATTACGAAACACTTTCCAACTTTTATATAAACATCTCTAAAATGCGGTACATTCCTCGGAAATATTTTTAAAATTATCAAAACACTACATTAATTTATTATATTTGAAAACTTAGAACTTCTCGAAAAAAATGAACTTCATTCAAATGACGGCAGTGATATAAATTGCCTGGTTCAAACATCTCTAAAATGCGATACATTCCTCGGTAATATTTTAAAATTATCATAATACTACAATAATTTATTATATTTGAAAACTTCATCGAAAACAAATGAACTTTATTCAAATGATGTCATCGAGAAATAAATCGCCTCTATATAAAAGCAGCATTTCATTCATAAATTTTTTTAATTCTTTTCATTCATCACAATATTATAATAGTTTATTTTACTTAAAAACTTAAAACCATGGAGGTACAAGTAATTTAACTCTATGCTAAAACTTCATCGAAAAAATCGTTCGCTTCTCTGTGTCAATGAATGTTTCATTCATATTAGCTATATTGCAGACTCCATGAGCTAAATAATTTTGCGTTAAAGAAATACAACTCATTCTCCATCTTTTTGTATTTACATTCTCCATAAGTGAAAATTAGGCTTCATTGTAGAAATAATCAAAGTTGGATGATCATTTAAACTCAACTATATTGTAATTGCGTTGTTTCAGTATGCAGATGCACAGAATTTAAGCAAAAATAAAGCTGTTTTAGGACGGATGCAACACTAAATATGAATTGAAAAGAACTTTAAAAATCACGATTTTGATACAAGATGGATGCCATATTTTATTTTGAAGTGGGTCATGTGATCTCCTCATATAATGGTCACGTGATCTCTCCATATAAAGGGTGTAATAATTAATTTAATTTTTATTTAAAAAACTACTGAATATACTTTGCTGAATTTTTTTATATATATTTTATGGGATAATTTCAATATTTCCTAAAACTTTCGAAGGAATTTGTGAATTTTAAATTCGCACAAAAAATGTTTGAAAAATTAGGTCCCATAGAGTTCAATGTATTTCATTTTTTCAACCCGGGTTCAATCCAAAACTAATTGGGTGATATTATTCATTTATATTCCCATAGGTTCCACAGACCGTCTGAACAACATACTAAAATTTCGTTTTGATAAAGTCATTTTTACGGCAGTTATCGTGCTAACGGACAGACAGACAGACAGACAGAATGAGCAAAGTCATAAACAATTTTCAACTATGTTGTAAAGTGTTAAAAATAGGAACTACTGTTGCCAATCTTGAAAAATAAATAACAGTGATGCGAAAAGTTTATAAAAGGTAATATTCTACAGTAAGAGCTACAAAATAATGGGGCGTATAATATAATAGACAAGAAAGATCAATCATGCATAAGCATTGATTATGAAACACTTTCCAACTGAAATGTAATTTCATTTAAAAATTTCTAAAATGTGATTCATTCAGTGGTAATATCTTTTACATTATCACAGTACTACAGTAATTTATTATACTTAAATATTTAAAACTGTATCGAAATATAAATCATCTGATTCTTTATGCAAAATCAATGAATATTTCATTCATATAACTTGTATTCCAGACTCCAGAGCTAAATAATTTTGTGTGAAAAAAATTCAGCAATTCTTATGTAATTCATCTTACAATCGCTTGAGATATTTGCATTCTGCATATGTTAAAATTAGGCTTCCTTGAAGAAATAATAAAAGTTTAGGGATCATTTAAAATCACAACTATTGTAATTGCATAGGCACGGAATTTAGATACACAGATAATATATATGTGTATGTGTATATACTCAAAGTATTGGAATCGTGACGAAGATCGGAACTCGAATTTTCAAAGGATCTACACGTTTTGGGACTTCTAGAACACGAAAAAACTACTTTTAGGAAGACGTCTGTGTGTGTAAAGGTGTATCTGTGTATGTTTCTGTGTGTCTGTGTGGATAATACATCCACTCTAATTGAAAAACTAATGGACCGAATTTCATACAATTTGGTAGGTATGTTTTTTGTGGGAAATCCTGATGTTCATTAGATTATAGTACGATTCGTAATAAAAGAATCTGCCTTCTTTGCGAAATGGCCGCAGAAATTGACTTTATCCACTCTAGCTAAAAACTAATGAACCAAATTTAACAAAATTTGGAGTATAATATTTCAATAACCTACAAGTGATTTATATACCAAATTTAACAAAATTTTGTATATAAATCATTTGTAGGTTATTTTACTACGATTCGGGAAAAAGGAACGGGCTATTTTTGTGAAATGGCCAGCAAAAATCGTTATATATAAAAATAAAAGACTACGTATGCTCAATTATATCAATTAAATTCCTATTTTATATGTGATTTTTGACAACAAAAAGAATAAGACTAACCCCATTACTCTAGGACTAGCCGTTCTTGAGATATTCTAGTTTTTTCGCGTTTTCGCTACGCCACCTTTGACAATAAGTCCAGCTATCAAATGAGAACCAAATTTAAGTTTAACGTGTAAATTCAATGTCATTTAAAATACTTATGTTGTGCAGATAAACTCAAATTATCATTGAATAAATAAAGAGAACGAATATGAGTCTGCAGAGAAAGACATGTGCTGTCCACATCAGAATTTTTAACAATATTACACCAATGATTTATAGAAGTGAACGGGGATTATTTTCAGGCCATTTCAAAAAAAATGTATGTTCTATATTTAAAGATCCATCAAATTTTTGTCGAATAAAATGTTCAACAAATTTAAGCTGTGTACCAAATTTTAACTCTCTAGGACGTAGGAAAGTGCATTTAAAATGCCATCAATTAAATTTATCATGAAGAGTTATATAAAATTTAAAAAAAGTGAAAAATTGTTATCTACCAAATTTATTTTAAAATATGAAGCCACTCCCATATGCAAAACTTTTAAACAAATGGAGAGATATTTATTATATAATATCTCTCTCTTTTCTTTCTGGAAGATATCCTAAAGTCAGAATTTAATTGAATTTGTTTTTTTCCCTATATTAAATAATTTTTTTAATTAAAAAACTACTTAACATATTTTACTGAATTTTTTTTTATATATTCTATGGGATAATGTGAATATTTCCTAAAAATTTCGAAGCAATTCGTGAATTTTAAATTTACTTAAAAAATGTTTGAAAAATTAGGTCCCATAGGGTTCAATGTATTTCATTTTTTCAACCAGGGTTCAATAAAAAACTAATTGGGTGATATTATTTATTTATATTCCCATAGGTCCTACAGACCGTCTGAACAACATACTAAAATTTCATTTTGATAAACTCATTTTTACGGCAGTTATCGTGCTAACGGACAGACAGACAGACAGACAGACAGACAGACAGAATGAACAAAGTCATAAACACTTTTCAACTTTGTTGTAAAGTGTTAATAAATATATATTGAAGATATTTTTAAATATATCGCAAAAACAATCAAGTGTTTGGTCAAAATATAGACTTAATTATTAACACCATCAATGACGTACATTAAATTACAAAATATTCGAAGCTCTTTTGGACGCTACAACGTCCTTCATCAGTGTCATAAAGGCAACGTCCTTCATCATGCCACTGATGAAGGACATTGTAGCATTCGAAAGTGCTCTGGACCTTTTTAACACTTTACAACAAAGTTGAAAAGTGTTTATGACTTTGTTCATTCTGTCTGTCTGTCTGTCTGTCTGTCCGTTAGCACGATAACTGCCGTAAAAATGACTTAATCAAAATGAAATTTTAGTATGTTGTTCAGACGGTCTGTAGGACCTATGGGAATATAAATGAATAATATCACACAATTAGTTTTGGATTGAACCCGGGTTGAAAAAATGAAATACATTGAGCCCTACGGGACCTAATTTTTCTAACATTTTTTAAGCGGATTTAAAATTCACAAATTGCTTCGAAAATTTTAGGTAACAGTCAAATTGTTCCATAAAATATATAAAAAAAAATTCAGCTAAATATATTCAGTAGTTTTTTAAATAAAAATTAAAATAATAATTACACATCTTATATGAAACGATCACGTGACCATGATATGAAACGATCACATGACCCACTTCAAAATGAGATATGGCATCCATCTTGTTTCAAATTCGTGATTTTTTAAAGTTCTTTTTAATTCATATTGAGTGTTGCATCCATCCTAAAACTACTTTATTTCTGCTTAAATTCTGTGCATCTACATACTAAAACAACACAATGACAATATATTTGAGTTTAAATTCTCATTCAAATTTGATTATTTCTACAATTAAGCCTATTTTTCTCCTATGTAAAATGTAAACAGCAAAATATGTAGAATGAGTTGTATTAGATTTACTGTATTTCTTTAACACAAAATAATTCAGTCCATGGAGTCTGCATGGCTGATATGAATGAAATATTAATTGATTTTATAAACAGAAGGACGATATTTTTCGATGAAGTTTTAAGCATAAAGTTTATGAATTGTAGCTCCATGGTCTTAATTTTTAAATAAAATAAATTATTATAGTATTGTGATGAATGAAATGGAGAAAGTTATGAATGAAATCCTGCTTTTATAGAGAGATCCAGGCGTGTTAGTTTTTCTATGACGTCATTTGAATTAATTTCAGTTGTTTTCGATGAAGTTTTCAAATATAATAAATTATCGTAGTATTATGATAGATTTAAAAATATTACCGTGGAATGTATTGCATTTTAGAGATATTTAAACCACGCAATTTATATTTCAATGCCGTCTTTTGAATGAAGTTCATTTTTTTCAATGAAGGTTTAAGTTTTCAAATATAATAAATCAATGTAGTATCGTGATAAGTTTTAAAATATTACCGAGGAATGTATTGCATTTTCGACTTTTTTAAATAAAATTGCATTGAAGTGGGAAAGTGTTTCATAATCAATGCTTTAAGCATGATTGATCTTTCTTGTTTAATTTAATGCACGTATATACGCAAAATATTCGAAGCTCTTTCGGACGCTACAACGTCCTTCATCTGTGTCATAAAGGCAACGTCCTTCATCAGATGAAGGACATTGTCGCATTCGAAAGTGCTCTGGATCTTTTTTAATTTAATGCACGTCATTGATGGGGTTAATATTAAAGATATTCCTTTACTAAACACTTCGTTATCTTAGCTTTTATTTTAGAGTATTTACTGAATTGGTGGGTTTCCATTTTTAATGATATATTTAAGACTCGTGTCACCAGGGTCTGTAACACGATGAAGCCTACAATGTCTGTCAAAGTACGCAATAATGTATTTTTTTTCTCGAGCTAAAATGCGCATTGTTGATAACGGAGGGCATTTTGAATGGTAAAAATGCATTACGGAGCGCATTGGATTCGTCTGCATGTAAGTGTTGCTTATTTAAGCATTCCGGAATAAGACAATAAATTGCCCATAACTCTATTATATGAAATAAACGATTTATACAAATTTTTTCTCGACTAGCAGTATACTTGTTCTTACGGAATATGCAACATAATGAAACTTAAAATTTACAATCATGTGAAAATTTCTATAGTATTCTAAATGACATTATTACTCAAAACATTTTATTAAAATACTTAAATTATGCTCGTATAAAGAAGTCTAATAATATCTGTTTTCGCTACGCAAAATTATCTTCACAGGTTGATCTTAATTATAAAACATCCTAATCCCGATTTTTTTAACGGAAAATCACGTTTTTTTTTTGGTTTTTTTTTAAGCTCTAAAATTGTATAAGAATATACCCGTACTGAGTATATATTCTCGTGGATTAGAAGATTGCTTACCGAATACCCGTTGAAAATCAACGGTTTCGTAATAAGCACCCCCCCCTCCCGAATAATATAATTTTTTTAATAATTTGAGTTTCACATTTAATCGGCAAATCGAATATTTTGGTGAGCAGAACTTAAAAACGAAATATTGGAAAACTTAAATTGCACATTTCTTCCTTTCGAACTACCTACCCATACACAAAATTAAAGACTCTATTTCATCCCGAAGCATGCTATTTCATCATTTTCCCATTCGATAGTCTTTCTGTGGAGCACAGTCATAAATAGACATTTAGAAAAAAATCTCTATTCGCCTTGTGTTTTTTATCAGATGATTGGCTCATATATCAAATATCAAGCCTCTATCACATTTAAAAGGAAGCGGGTATAACTTATTCGAAAAATCGAACATTTTGGTGTGCGGAACCCCCTAAAGTAGACAATATTGGAAAACTGAAATTGTACACGTTCTTCCTTCCAAATTATCTACCCGTATACCGAATTTGAAATATCTATCTCATCTCGAAGCATGTTTTTTTTTATCATTTCATATTTCGAACGTTTTTCTCTGAAACACCCCCCTTAATCGAACATTTTTGAGAAACTCCAATTGGCTTGGGTGTTTTCATCAAATGATTAACCTATATACCAAATTTCAAGCCTCTATCAAAATTTAAAGGAAGAATTTCTCATTTATTGGGAAACTCGAACATTGGGTTTTCGGCACCCCTTAAATTAGAAAATATTGGAAAACTAAAATTGCACACACTTTTCCTTTCAAACTATCTACCTGTTCACCAAATTTGAAGTTCCTATCCTACCCCGAAGCATATTTTTTCGTCATTTCAGCTTTCGAACGTTTTTCTCTGAAGTACTCTCTTAAACGAACATTTTTGAAAACATATTTTGTCTTGGGTGTTTTCATCAAATGAATCGCCCATATACCAAATATCAAGCCTCAATCAAATTTTAAAGGAGCCGTTTCTCATTTATTCGGAAAATCGAACGTTTTGGTGTAGAGCACCCCCCTCTACAGAACGTTTTCGGAAAATTCGACAAATTCGAATCGTAAAATTCGGAAAATTCGAAAATTGCAAGTCTCTATCTTTTCGGGAAGTGCCTAAAAAGCGTGACAGACGGACACTTGACAATTAGTATATATAGATACCGTGTATTCAAATATATACTCGTACTATAATATATGGATTTGAAAATATCTTTCACAGAAATAAAACAAATGATGTACAATTTGAAAATATCAGTAATTCCCGTATCTTTAAACCTAAAGGCCGTAATGGATATAACCCAATCAAAAATGCAATTCCAATAAAATTGATTTATATACATTTCTTTATTATTTAATTAAAAAAATACTTCTATATTAACTCACTGGCGAGACAAACACACACACAAATAAACAGAGGATTTTTCAATTTTATTTATATAAATTTCTACTAATTAGACAATGCTCCAAACATCGTAATTGGTTATTTTTCATCTCTTTCGGTTTTTTTTTTTTTTTTTTTTTTTGTTGCCGAGTTTGTTCTCGTACTTTTTAAATTATCTGCTACAGACGCTTCAATCACTTTAGTTCGATCGATCATGGCTAATTTACTATAGATAAACATAACGTGTACACCCATGGGCAATTCCCTACAAATTAACTGGGGTTACAAACTTTCCAAGGAATCCTGTATGTCGAAAGCCCCGACCGTCCGGCTCATCCGTGAGACATAGAGCAGCAAAGGAATCCTGTATGTTGTTGTTGTTGAGACCCAGACTGCCCGACCTACCAGAAAGGTGGAATCCTGTATGTTGTTGAGACCCAGACCGTCCGACCTACCAGGAAGGTGTAAGGTAACCGTTTGAACGGCCAGGAAGTCCCACACAATTTAGACCGGAACCCAGTGGGGGAGGCATCCACAGGGACCATACCCTCCTTCCCCTACCACCAATCTCTCGGAAGGACTTTCGGACCCACATGTTTAACGTGATCGTACTCCGCATAAACACGGCGGCAGTTGTGGTAGCATGCAAATCCAGCGCGCAAACCACCGGGCTACCGCGCCCGAAATGTGCCAACAGCACGCGGTGTTCCCAGGTGGTCACCCACCCAAGTACTAACCGCGCCCGATGCTGCTTGACTGGAATCCTGTATGTTGTTGTTGTTGAGACTCAGACCGTCCGACATACCAGAAAGGCGGAATCATGCATGTTGTTGTTGCTGAGACCCAGACCGTCCGAGGAATCCTGTATGTTGTTGTTGAAACCCAGACCGTCCGACCTGCCAGAAAGGTGTAAGGTAACTGTTTGGACGGCCGGGAAGTGCCACCCAATTTGGACCGGAACCCAGTGGGGGGGGGGGGGGGCATCCACAGGGACCGTACCCTCTTTCCCCTACCTCCAACCTCTCGGAAGGACTTTCGGACCCTAATGTTTAACGTGATCGTACTCCGCATGAACACGGCGGCAGTTTTGGCAGTGGCTGGTATAGAACCCGGGCCTATCGAGTGCAACTCCAGCGCGCTAACCAATGGGCTACCGCGCCCGAGGAATCCTGTATGTTGAAGGCCCAGACCACACGACCAACCCCGGGGGTTTATGGTAGCAAATTGTGTGGCCGGGAAATAGGAATCCTGTATATGGAATACTTCACTATATGTAGTAAAATATGTGTGTGAAATATATATTCTGTTTTGTAATCTAGTAATGGATTATATCTATTTAAAATTTAATATAATTTATTCACGATATAGTACTTCCAGCATCCATTTTACAATGGCTAGAGTGTATTTTATTTTGATTGTTTGACTAAACAGTTATTTGTTGAAAGGAGTTTGAAAGAAAAATATGATCTCTTACTGACGGAAAGCTGGCTGGTGATCGGTTGTAGTTTTGTTATTGATTTTCAACAAGAAAGATCAATCATGCGTAAAGCATTGATTATGAAACAGTTTCCAACTTCAATGCAATTTTATTTAAACATATCTAAAATGCAATACATTCCTCGGTAATATTTTTAAACTTATCACAATATTACATTAATTTATTATATTTGAAAACTTAAACCTTCATCGAAAAACATGAACTTCATTCAAATGACGGCATTGAAATATAAATTCCTGGTTTAAATAGCCCTAAAATGTGATACATTCCCTGGTAATAATTTCATAATTATCATAATATTAAAATTATTTATTGTATTTGAAAACCTGGCTCTCTCTGTAAAAGCAGCATTTCATTCATAAATAATTTCCCATTCATGTCATTCACCACAATACTATAATAATTTATTTTATTTAAAAATTAAGACCATGGAGCTACAAGTAATTAAACTCTATGCGTAAAACTTCATCGATAAAAAATCGTCCTTTTCTTTGTAAAATTAACGAATATTTCATTCATATCAGCTATGCCGACTCCATGATGTAAATGATTTTGTGTTAAAGAAATACTGCAATTCTAATACAACTCATTCTACATATTTTGCTGTTTACATTTTACATAGGTGAAAAATAGGCTTCGTTGTAGAAATAATCAAATTTGGATGAGCATTTAAACTCAAATATATTGTTATTGCGTTGTTTCAGTATGTAGATGCACAGAATTTAAGCAAAGATAAAATGATTTTAGGACGGATACAGCACTCAATATGAATTAAAAAGAACTTTAAAAATCACGATTTTGAGACAAGATGGATGCCATATATCATTTTGAAGTGGGTCACGTGATCTTTTCATATCATGGCCACGTGATCGCTTCATGTATGAAGTATTATTAATATTTTAATTTTTATTTAAGAAACTACTGAATATATTTCGCTGATTTTTTTTTTATATATTTTATGGAACAATTTAAATATTACATAAAATTTTCGAGGCAATTTGTGAATTTTAAATCCGCTTAAAAAATGTTTGAAGAATTAGGTCCCATAGGGCTCAATGTATTTCAATTTTTCAACCAGGGTTCAAACCAAAACTAATTGGGTGATGTTATTCATTTATATTCTCATAGGTCCTACAGACCGTCTGAACAACATACTAAAATTTCATTTTGATTAAGTCATTTTTACAGCTGTTATCGTGCTAACGGGCAGACAGACGGATAGACAGACAGACAGAATGAACAAAGTCATAAATACTTTTCAACTTTGTTGTAAAGTGTTAAAAACACTTTTGTAGACATGCGAATTGTGAAATGACATAATCAAGCAAAATGGAAACGATAATAAAACAAGAAAGATCAATCATGCATAAAGCATTGATAATGAAACACATTCTAACTGAAATGCAATTTTATTTAAACATCTCTAAAATGCGATACATTCAGCTCAGATATATCTTTATATTATCACAGTACTACAATAATTTATTATATTTGAAAACTTTATCGAAAACAAAGGAACTTTATTCAAATAACGTCATCGAAATATAAAACGCCTGGCTCTCTATATAAAAGCTGTGACTATTTCATTCATAAACTTTTTTCCATTTCATTCATTCAGAAGCAATATTTTTAAAATTATCACAATACTACAATAATTTATTTTACTTAAAAGCGTAAAGCCATGTAGGTAAAATTACTTTCTAATTCCATGCTTAAAACTTCATCAAAAAATAATAATATGGAATCGCCTGCTTCTCTTGGTAAAATCAATGAATGTATCATTCATGTCAGCTATATTGCAGACTCCAAAGCTAAATAATTTTGCGTTAAAAAAATTCAGCAATTCTTGTACAATTCATTTTACAGCTTGATGTGTTTACGTTCTCCATTCGTGAAAGTTAGACCTCGTTGTAGAAATGATCAAAGTTTGATGATCATTTAAACTCCAAAATATTGTAATTGCGTTGGCGCGGTATATAGATGCACAGAAAAAAATTAAAATATTGCGGTTTTAGGACGGATGCAACACTAAATATAAATAAAAAAGAGCTTTAAAAATCACGATTTTGACACAAGATGGATGCCATATTTTATTTTGAAGTGGGTCATGTGATCTTTTCATATAATATGGATTTAATTATTATTTTATTTTTTATTTTAAAAACTACCGAATGTACTTTGCTGAAATTATTTTTAAATATTTTATGGGATAATTTGAATATTTCCTAAAATTTTCGAAGCAATTTGTGAATGTTAAATTCGCTTTTTGAAAAATTGGGTCTCATAGGGTTCAATGTATTTCATTTCTTCAATCCAAAACTAATGGAGTGATATTATTCATTTACATTCCCATATGTCCCACAGATCGTCTCAACAACATACTGAAATTTCATTTTGATAAAGTCATCTTTACGGCAGTTATCGTGCGAACGGACAGACAGACAGAATGAACAAAATCCTAAACACTTATCAACTATGTTGTGAAGTGTTAAAAAAGAAACGTGCATTGAACAAAACGAAGCTAAGGTAACTCAACCGTCAGCTGAGCGAACCTCATAGTACTCTGCACAGTTCACCCACGTTAAAGCATTCCCGTAAAACATAGCATAACTTTTGAACCAAACATAGTACAAACATAAGACAGAATTATTTCGTCTCAAAAAATTATTTCGAAATATTTAGAATTACTTCGTTCTTTTAAAGCTCTGCGAGAGCTTTATAATACGGTTTCTGGATGCTTAATAGGGCTTTGGATGCTTAATACGCTCTGCACGGGTGCAGAAAACATCAACTGCTACGCCCTAATACAACCATGTTTTAGGCCCTGCGAACACCTTTTAACCTCTGCCAGAGCGTAATACGTTCAAAATAAGCTCCAATCATAAATCCCAAGCGCAAGGGTAGAAAATCAGTTACCGTATAAAAGAATCACTGATATCCCCTAAAAAAATTTTAATGAAAAGTAAACAACGTCACTAAAAAAATGGAATGTCATGTCTAAAAAATGTTGAGATATCAAAAGCTTTTTCTTTTTTATTCTAGTACACGCTAAGTGGCCACCTTTCCGAAAGAAATATATATATATATATATTTAAAAATCCAATCTTACGATAGAGAGAAATTGTAACTGGAAAAACCCTAACTATAAAATATGCTTAAATAATAAAGACAAGTATTAAATATAGAATCATCAATCACGTGGAAAATAAAATGCAAATTTCTAGTCATCAAGCTAAAGATAATCAACAAATATCAATGAAGTGGATTCGATAATAAAAAATCAAATAAAATCTAAGCATTAAAGCTATACACGTGGATAAGCACTGGGCCTAAACAAATTGTTCATTTCGAAAAAAATTCCAAGTATTTAATCAAAATGAACACAAAATATGCATGTTTCTGAAGAGAAAGATAGATAATATTTATAAAACCTTTCTACTTGGACTACATGCATAAAGATTGAAAAATTTTATAGGAAACAAGAATACCTGAAAAAAACACTGCATATGTCCTATCCATTAGAGCCTTGAATGAAGAGACCAATGTTGCCAATCGCAAAAGATAACAAGAAAGATCAATAATGCATAAAGCATTGATTACGAAACACTTTCCAACTTTTATATAAACATCTCTAAAATGCGGTACATTCCTCGGAAATATTTTTAAAATTATCAAAACACTACATTAATTTATTATATTTGAAAACTTAGAACTTCTCGAAAAAAATGAACTTCATTCAAATGACGGCAGTGATATAAATTGCCTGGTTCAAACATCTCTAAAATGCGATACATTCCTCGGTAATATTTTAAAATTATCATAATACTACAATAATTTATTATATTTGAAAACTTCATCGAAAACAAATGAACTTTATTCAAATGATGTCATCGAGAAATAAATCGCCTCTATATAAAAGCAGCATTTCATTCATAAATTTTTTTAATTCTTTTCATTCATCACAATATTATAATAGTTTATTTTACTTAAAAACTTAAAACCATGGAGGTACAAGTAATTTAACTCTATGCTAAAACTTCATCGAAAAAATCGTTCGCTTCTCTGTGTCAATGAATGTTTCATTCATATTAGCTATATTGCAGACTCCATGAGCTAAATAATTTTGCGTTAAAGAAATACAACTCATTCTCCATCTTTTTGTATTTACATTCTCCATAAGTGAAAATTAGGCTTCATTGTAGAAATAATCAAAGTTGGATGATCATTTAAACTCAACTATATTGTAATTGCGTTGTTTCAGTATGCAGATGCACAGAATTTAAGCAAAAATAAAGCTGTTTTAGGACGGATGCAACACTAAATATGAATTGAAAAGAACTTTAAAAATCACGATTTTGATACAAGATGGATGCCATATTTTATTTTGAAGTGGGTCATGTGATCTCCTCATATAATGGTCACGTGATCTCTCCATATAAAGGGTGTAATAATTAATTTAATTTTTATTTAAAAAACTACTGAATATACTTTGCTGAATTTTTTTATATATATTTTATGGGATAATTTCAATATTTCCTAAAACTTTCGAAGGAATTTGTGAATTTTAAATTCGCACAAAAAATGTTTGAAAAATTAGGTCCCATAGAGTTCAATGTATTTCATTTTTTCAACCCGGGTTCAATCCAAAACTAATTGGGTGATATTATTCATTTATATTCCCATAGGTTCCACAGACCGTCTGAACAACATACTAAAATTTCGTTTTGATAAAGTCATTTTTACGGCAGTTATCGTGCTAACGGACAGACAGACAGACAGACAGAATGAGCAAAGTCATAAACAATTTTCAACTATGTTGTAAAGTGTTAAAAATAGGAACTACTGTTGCCAATCTTGAAAAATAAATAACAGTGATGCGAAAAGTTTATAAAAGGTAATATTCTACAGTAAGAGCTACAAAATAATGGGGCGTATAATATAATAGACAAGAAAGATCAATCATGCATAAGCATTGATTATGAAACACTTTCCAACTGAAATGTAATTTCATTTAAAAATTTCTAAAATGTGATTCATTCAGTGGTAATATCTTTTACATTATCACAGTACTACAGTAATTTATTATACTTAAATATTTAAAACTGTATCGAAATATAAATCATCTGATTCTTTATGCAAAATCAATGAATATTTCATTCATATAACTTGTATTCCAGACTCCAGAGCTAAATAATTTTGTGTGAAAAAAATTCAGCAATTCTTATGTAATTCATCTTACAATCGCTTGAGATATTTGCATTCTGCATATGTTAAAATTAGGCTTCCTTGAAGAAATAATAAAAGTTTAGGGATCATTTAAAATCACAACTATTGTAATTGCATAGGCACGGAATTTAGATACACAGATAATATATATGTGTATGTGTATATACTCAAAGTATTGGAATCGTGACGAAGATCGGAACTCGAATTTTCAAAGGATCTACACGTTTTGGGACTTCTAGAACACGAAAAAACTACTTTTAGGAAGACGTCTGTGTGTGTAAAGGTGTATCTGTGTATGTTTCTGTGTGTCTGTGTGGATAATACATCCACTCTAATTGAAAAACTAATGGACCGAATTTCATACAATTTGGTAGGTATGTTTTTTGTGGGAAATCCTGATGTTCATTAGATTATAGTACGATTCGTAATAAAAGAATCTGCCTTCTTTGCGAAATGGCCGCAGAAATTGACTTTATCCACTCTAGCTAAAAACTAATGAACCAAATTTAACAAAATTTGGAGTATAATATTTCAATAACCTACAAGTGATTTATATACCAAATTTAACAAAATTTTGTATATAAATCATTTGTAGGTTATTTTACTACGATTCGGGAAAAAGGAACGGGCTATTTTTGTGAAATGGCCAGCAAAAATCGTTATATATAAAAATAAAAGACTACGTATGCTCAATTATATCAATTAAATTCCTATTTTATATGTGATTTTTGACAACAAAAAGAATAAGACTAACCCCATTACTCTAGGACTAGCCGTTCTTGAGATATTCTAGTTTTTTCGCGTTTTCGCTACGCCACCTTTGACAATAAGTCCAGCTATCAAATGAGAACCAAATTTAAGTTTAACGTGTAAATTCAATGTCATTTAAAATACTTATGTTGTGCAGATAAACTCAAATTATCATTGAATAAATAAAGAGAACGAATATGAGTCTGCAGAGAAAGACATGTGCTGTCCACATCAGAATTTTTAACAATATTACACCAATGATTTATAGAAGTGAACGGGGATTATTTTCAGGCCATTTCAAAAAAAATGTATGTTCTATATTTAAAGATCCATCAAATTTTTGTCGAATAAAATGTTCAACAAATTTAAGCTGTGTACCAAATTTTAACTCTCTAGGACGTAGGAAAGTGCATTTAAAATGCCATCAATTAAATTTATCATGAAGAGTTATATAAAATTTAAAAAAAGTGAAAAATTGTTATCTACCAAATTTATTTTAAAATATGAAGCCACTCCCATATGCAAAACTTTTAAACAAATGGAGAGATATTTATTATATAATATCTCTCTCTTTTCTTTCTGGAAGATATCCTAAAGTCAGAATTTAATTGAATTTGTTTTTTTCCCTATATTAAATAATTTTTTTAATTAAAAAACTACTTAACATATTTTACTGAATTTTTTTTTATATATTCTATGGGATAATGTGAATATTTCCTAAAAATTTCGAAGCAATTCGTGAATTTTAAATTTACTTAAAAAATGTTTGAAAAATTAGGTCCCATAGGGTTCAATGTATTTCATTTTTTCAACCAGGGTTCAATAAAAAACTAATTGGGTGATATTATTTATTTATATTCCCATAGGTCCTACAGACCGTCTGAACAACATACTAAAATTTCATTTTGATAAACTCATTTTTACGGCAGTTATCGTGCTAACGGACAGACAGACAGACAGACAGACAGACAGACAGAATGAACAAAGTCATAAACACTTTTCAACTTTGTTGTAAAGTGTTAATAAATATATATTGAAGATATTTTTAAATATATCGCAAAAACAATCAAGTGTTTGGTCAAAATATAGACTTAATTATTAACACCATCAATGACGTACATTAAATTACAAAATATTCGAAGCTCTTTTGGACGCTACAACGTCCTTCATCAGTGTCATAAAGGCAACGTCCTTCATCATGCCACTGATGAAGGACATTGTAGCATTCGAAAGTGCTCTGGACCTTTTTAACACTTTACAACAAAGTTGAAAAGTGTTTATGACTTTGTTCATTCTGTCTGTCTGTCTGTCTGTCTGTCCGTTAGCACGATAACTGCCGTAAAAATGACTTAATCAAAATGAAATTTTAGTATGTTGTTCAGACGGTCTGTAGGACCTATGGGAATATAAATGAATAATATCACACAATTAGTTTTGGATTGAACCCGGGTTGAAAAAATGAAATACATTGAGCCCTACGGGACCTAATTTTTCTAACATTTTTTAAGCGGATTTAAAATTCACAAATTGCTTCGAAAATTTTAGGTAATAGTCAAATTGTTCCATAAAATATATAAAAAAAAATTCAGCTAAATATATTCAGTAGTTTTTTAAATAAAAATTAAAATAATAATTACACATCTTATATGAAACGATCACGTGACCATGATATGAAACGATCACATGACCCACTTCAAAATGAGATATGGCATCCATCTTGTTTCAAATTCGTGATTTTTTAAAGTTCTTTTTAATTCATATTGAGTGTTGCATCCATCCTAAAACTACTTTATTTCTGCTTAAATTCTGTGCATCTACATACTAAAACAACACAATGACAATATATTTGAGTTTAAATTCTCATTCAAATTTGATTATTTCTACAATTAAGCCTATTTTTCTCCTATGTAAAATGTAAACAGCAAAATATGTAGAATGAGTTGTATTAGATTTACTGTATTTCTTTAACACAAAATAATTCAGTCCATGGAGTCTGCATGGCTGATATGAATGAAATATTAATTGATTTTATAAACAGAAGGACGATATTTTTCGATGAAGTTTTAAGCATAAAGTTTATGAATTGTAGCTCCATGGTCTTAATTTTTAAATAAAATAAATTATTATAGTATTGTGATGAATGAAATGGAGAAAGTTATGAATGAAATCCTGCTTTTATAGAGAGATCCAGGCGTGTTAGTTTTTCTATGACGTCATTTGAATTAATTTCAGTTGTTTTCGATGAAGTTTTCAAATATAATAAATTATCGTAGTATTATGATAGATTTAAAAATATTACCGTGGAATGTATTGCATTTTAGAGATATTTAAACCACGCAATTTATATTTCAATGCCGTCTTTTGAATGAAGTTCATTTTTTTCAATGAAGGTTTAAGTTTTCAAATATAATAAATCAATGTAGTATCGTGATAAGTTTTAAAATATTACCGAGGAATGTATTGCATTTTCGACTTTTTTAAATAAAATTGCATTGAAGTGGGAAAGTGTTTCATAATCAATGCTTTAAGCATGATTGATCTTTCTTGTTTAATTTAATGCACGTATATACGCAAAATATTCGAAGCTCTTTCGGACGCTACAACGTCCTTCATCTGTGTCATAAAGGCAACGTCCTTCATCAGATGAAGGACATTGTCGCATTCGAAAGTGCTCTGGATCTTTTTTAATTTAATGCACGTCATTGATGGGGTTAATATTAAAGATATTCCTTTACTAAACACTTCGTTATCTTAGCTTTTATTTTAGAGTATTTACTGAATTGGTGGGTTTCCATTTTTAATGATATATTTAAGACTCGTGTCACCAGGGTCTGTAACACGATGAAGCCTACAATGTCTGTCAAAGTACGCAATAATGTATTTTTTTTCTCGAGCTAAAATGCGCATTGTTGATAACGGAGGGCATTTTGAATGGTAAAAATGCATTACGGAGCGCATTGGATTCGTCTGCATGTAAGTGTTGCTTATTTAAGCATTCCGGAATAAGACAATAAATTGCCCATAACTCTATTATATGAAATAAACGATTTATACAAATTTTTTCTCGACTAGCAGTATACTTGTTCTTACGGAATATGCAACATAATGAAACTTAAAATTTACAATCATGTGAAAATTTCTATAGTATTCTAAATGACATTATTACTCAAAACATTTTATTAAAATACTTAAATTATGCTCGTATAAAGAAGTCTAATAATATCTGTTTTCGCTACGCAAAATTATCTTCACAGGTTGATCTTAATTATAAAACATCCTAATCCCGATTTTTTTAACGGAAAATCACGTTTTTTTTTTTGGTTTTTTTTTAAGCTCTAAAATTGTATAAGAATATACCCGTACTGAGTATATATTCTCGTGGATTAGAAGATTGCTTACCGAATACCCGTTGAAAATCAACGGTTTCGTAATAAGCACCCCCCCCTCCCGAATAATATAATTTTTTTAATAATTTGAGTTTCACATTTAATCGGCAAATCGAATATTTTGGTGAGCAGAACTTAAAAACGAAATATTGGAAAACTTAAATTGCACATTTCTTCCTTTCGAACTACCTACCCATACACAAAATTAAAGACTCTATTTCATCCCGAAGCATGCTATTTCATCATTTTCCCATTCGATAGTCTTTCTGTGGAGCACAGTCATAAATAGACATTTAGAAAAAAATCTCTATTCGCCTTGTGTTTTTTATCAGATGATTGGCTCATATATCAAATATCAAGCCTCTATCACATTTAAAAGGAAGCGGGTATAACTTATTCGAAAAATCGAACATTTTGGTGTGCGGAACCCCCTAAAGTAGACAATATTGGAAAACTGAAATTGTACACGTTCTTCCTTCCAAATTATCTACCCGTATACCGAATTTGAAATATCTATCTCATCTCGAAGCATGTTTTTTTTTATCATTTCATATTTCGAACGTTTTTCTCTGAAACACCCCCCTTAATCGAACATTTTTGAGAAACTCCAATTGGCTTGGGTGTTTTCATCAAATGATTAACCTATATACCAAATTTCAAGCCTCTATCAAAATTTAAAGGAAGAATTTCTCATTTATTGGGAAACTCGAACATTGGGTTTTCGGCACCCCTTAAATTAGAAAATATTGGAAAACTAAAATTGCACACACTTTTCCTTTCAAACTATCTACCTGTTCACCAAATTTGAAGTTCCTATCCTACCCCGAAGCATATTTTTTCGTCATTTCAGCTTTCGAACGTTTTTCTCTGAAGTACTCTCTTAAACGAACATTTTTGAAAACATATTTTGTCTTGGGTGTTTTCATCAAATGAATCGCCCATATACCAAATATCAAGCCTCAATCAAATTTTAAAGGAGCCGTTTCTCATTTATTCGGAAAATCGAACGTTTTGGTGTAGAGCACCCCCCTCTACAGAACGTTTTCGGAAAATTCGACAAATTCGAATCGTAAAATTCGGAAAATTCGAAAATTGCAAGTCTCTATCTTTTCGGGAAGTGCCTAAAAAGCGTGACAGACGGACACTTGACAATTAGTATATATAGATACCGTGTATTCAAATATATACTCGTACTATAATATATGGATTTGAAAATATCTTTCACAGAAATAAAACAAATGATGTACAATTTGAAAATATCAGTAATTCCCGTATCTTTAAACCTAAAGGCCGTAATGGATATAACCCAATCAAAAATGCAATTCCAATAAAATTGATTTATATACATTTCTTTATTATTTAATTAAAAAAATACTTCTATATTAACTCACTGGCGAGACAAACACACACACAAATAAACAGAGGATTTTTCAATTTTATTTATATAAATTTCTACTAATTAGACAATGCTCCAAACATCGTAATTGGTTATTTTTCATCTCTTTCGGTTTTTTTTTTTTTTTTTTTTTTTGTTGCCGAGTTTGTTCTCGTACTTTTTAAATTATCTGCTACAGACGCTTCAATCACTTTAGTTCGATCGATCATGGCTAATTTACTATAGATAAACATAACGTGTACACCCATGGGCAATTCCCTACAAATTAACTGGGGTTACAAACTTTCCAAGGAATCCTGTATGTCGAAAGCCCCGACCGTCCGGCTCATCCGTGAGACATAGAGCAGCAAAGGAATCCTGTATGTTGTTGTTGTTGAGACCCAGACTGCCCGACCTACCAGAAAGGTGGAATCCTGTATGTTGTTGAGACCCAGACCGTCCGACCTACCAGGAAGGTGTAAGGTAACCGTTTGAACGGCCAGGAAGTCCCACACAATTTAGACCGGAACCCAGTGGGGGAGGCATCCACAGGGACCATACCCTCCTTCCCCTACCACCAATCTCTCGGAAGGACTTTCGGACCCACATGTTTAACGTGATCGTACTCCGCATAAACACGGCGGCAGTTGTGGTAGCATGCAAATCCAGCGCGCAAACCACCGGGCTACCGCGCCCGAAATGTGCCAACAGCACGCGGTGTTCCCAGGTGGTCACCCACCCAAGTACTAACCGCGCCCGATGCTGCTTGACTGGAATCCTGTATGTTGTTGTTGTTGAGACTCAGACCGTCCGACATACCAGAAAGGCGGAATCATGCATGTTGTTGTTGCTGAGACCCAGACCGTCCGAGGAATCCTGTATGTTGTTGTTGAAACCCAGACCGTCCGACCTGCCAGAAAGGTGTAAGGTAACTGTTTGGACGGCCGGGAAGTGCCACCCAATTTGGACCGGAACCCAGTGGGGGGGGGGGGCATCCACAGGGACCGTACCCTCTTTCCCCTACCTCCAACCTCTCGGAAGGACTTTCGGACCCTAATGTTTAACGTGATCGTACTCCGCATGAACACGGCGGCAGTTTTGGCAGTGGCTGGTATAGAACCCGGGCCTATCGAGTGCAACTCCAGCGCGCTAACCAATGGGCTACCGCGCCCGAGGAATCCTGTATGTTGAAGGCCCAGACCACACGACCAACCCCGGGGGTTTATGGTAGCAAATTGTGTGGCCGGGAAATAGGAATCCTGTATATGGAATACTTCACTATATGTAGTAAAATATGTGTGTGAAATATATATTCTGTTTTGTAATCTAGTAATGGATTATATCTATTTAAAATTTAATATAATTTATTCACGATATAGTACTTCCAGCATCCATTTTACAATGGCTAGAGTGTATTTTATTTTGATTGTTTGACTAAACAGTTATTTGTTGAAAGGAGTTTGAAAGAAAAATATGATCTCTTACTGACGGAAAGCTGGCTGGTGATCGGTTGTAGTTTTGTTATTGATTTTCAACAAGAAAGATCAATCATGCGTAAAGCATTGATTATGAAACAGTTTCCAACTTCAATGCAATTTTATTTAAACATATCTAAAATGCAATACATTCCTCGGTAATATTTTTAAACTTATCACAATATTACATTAATTTATTATATTTGAAAACTTAAACCTTCATCGAAAAACATGAACTTCATTCAAATGACGGCATTGAAATATAAATTCCTGGTTTAAATAGCCCTAAAATGTGATACATTCCCTGGTAATAATTTCATAATTATCATAATATTAAAATTATTTATTGTATTTGAAAACCTGGCTCTCTCTGTAAAAGCAGCATTTCATTCATAAATAATTTCCCATTCATGTCATTCACCACAATACTATAATAATTTATTTTATTTAAAAATTAAGACCATGGAGCTACAAGTAATTAAACTCTATGCGTAAAACTTCATCGATAAAAAATCGTCCTTTTCTTTGTAAAATTAACGAATATTTCATTCATATCAGCTATGCCGACTCCATGATGTAAATGATTTTGTGTTAAAGAAATACTGCAATTCTAATACAACTCATTCTACATATTTTGCTGTTTACATTTTACATAGGTGAAAAATAGGCTTCGTTGTAGAAATAATCAAATTTGGATGAGCATTTAAACTCAAATATATTGTTATTGCGTTGTTTCAGTATGTAGATGCACAGAATTTAAGCAAAGATAAAATGATTTTAGGACGGATACAGCACTCAATATGAATTAAAAAGAACTTTAAAAATCACGATTTTGAGACAAGATGGATGCCATATATCATTTTGAAGTGGGTCACGTGATCTTTTCATATCATGGCCACGTGATCGCTTCATGTATGAAGTATTATTAATATTTTAATTTTTATTTAAGAAACTACTGAATATATTTCGCTGATTTTTTTTTTATATATTTTATGGAACAATTTAAATATTACATAAAATTTTCGAGGCAATTTGTGAATTTTAAATCCGCTTAAAAAATGTTTGAAGAATTAGGTCCCATAGGGCTCAATGTATTTCAATTTTTCAACCAGGGTTCAAACCAAAACTAATTGGGTGATGTTATTCATTTATATTCTCATAGGTCCTACAGACCGTCTGAACAACATACTAAAATTTCATTTTGATTAAGTCATTTTTACAGCTGTTATCGTGCTAACGGGCAGACAGACGGATAGACAGACAGACAGAATGAACAAAGTCATAAATACTTTTCAACTTTGTTGTAAAGTGTTAATAACAAAATGATCAAATAAAATCATCATAAAATGGATCATTCAATAACAAAATGATCCTGCAATATATCAAGTTTTTATAAAGAAACCTAGAGTAAAAGGCTTCTAATCCGTAATAATAAATCACTGCTGAATGACAAGTCACCAGTTTGATATTTCTTGTGAATCCATTATTTAAATGATATTTTCAATTTGGAATTCTTTAAAGATTTTCTTATAAAAATTCCATTAATTTGGTTAATGATTTGCCAAAGACATCCTAATTCTTCCAGATATAATATAACCATGTCTAATATTAATTTCTCTGTTTTGCTATGTTTCTGATCTACACGCTGAATTTATATACCCTGAGTTAAATGCATTATTTCTTGTTTGCTTTAAAAGTTCATTTTTCCTTAATATTTTTTTTTACTTTATCGTTGTACTTTCTTATTGTCATACTATGGAACAATCCTATATAAGGATCTTTCGCTTAACCATTTTCTGTTCAGAACCATTTTCTATTTGGTTGGAATAATCTTTCGCACATTTGGGGATTCAGATCCATACTTCCTGCAATGAAGTATTATATACCTATAATTATTTGTGCTGCATATTTTATTATCCTGTCCATGTAAAGCGCTTTCATTTGATATTAAAAGGATTATTGACCGCCTAAGTTGTCTAGTATTCTAAGACAAACGTTTTTTCGTGCCCGTCTGACTGCAGCGGCCCTGGGTTCAAATCCCACCTGCGGGCATGGATGCTGTATTTTTAGCACAAAGTTGGGCTACCACAACGTGTTTTTAAGAGATATGAAACAAACTGCGAACGGCCATCTCAACCGTCTGGGATGAGTGAAATGAAAAGAAAAGAATTTCCGGAATTTCAGTGTAAAACTTTTCCTTCAGTTTTCTTTACTGATAAAGAGGAGTTCCGTAAAGTTAGTCATTTTATTTTAAGAAACATAATGATCTAAAAGCTAAGAACAATATTAAGATATTTTTTAATATTTCAAATACAGTCATTCTACCCATGGGGATTTTCCGCGAGCTGATTAGTGCACCAAAGATAAAACAATTTACTCTCTGGCCTTCAGACCCATAGGAATCGGTTTTGATTTCCGGGTGCGAGCACAGACCTATGTGATGCTTATACTCCCATTATACAATATCTTTACATTTTTGGTCCATTTAAAATAGTCTTAGTGCAAAAAATAGAACTGTAGAATAATCAAATCCAATCGAATCCAAAAACTGCAAGCACAAAGGGAAAAAGTTTTATCGATAAATTTTATTAGATAATAAGAACAATTTATCTTCCGAAATATCTGTCTCCTATCGATGGCAGAGTACATATTTTTAGCGATGTGTAAATCAACTAACTAGATTCAATCAAAGGAAATAATTTTCATATAGGTACATACTACATTTCTTATATATGCAATTAATCCTTTATACATCCCTCCCAAAATGAAAAAAACATAATTCACTCTTTGTTCTTGCTGCAGAAATGGTCTAGTATATTCTCTTTCCACTCTGATTAAATTTAGCACACAGACTTACATATCTAATGCTATAGAATACTTAAAGATAAAAATGTAACTCATTCAAAATATTCTCCCAAATGATAGCGACTTCATTTCGATTCATATTCCTTTTGTACATTTCCCGTCTAATCTTCCTCACAAAAGATTTATATTTTGGTTTTGACATAAAATCTCAATGTTCTTGGTCATAACTTCCGCAACTAATGATTCGATTATTTGATTCTTTTCGTTTTCGTAATGCAATCCAGTTGTAAAGAAATGTTTAATGCAGTGGCTGTCATTTCCAGTTTTATCGAATCAGTTTTGGATATGAATAGTTTTACTGCATTTATCGTCTCGGATGTAAAAGAAGATAAGGAGGTGTTAATGGTAAAATGTACTGTTATATTTAAAGCGACGAAAAGTTTGTCATTTTATACGTGAAGTACTTCAATGAATGCTTTATAGATACCTATTCCGTAGAATATAAATGTCGCTTTAATGTTCAGGTAATGGATTATATAAAGGGTGAAGGACTGCTATAGACTGTACTATATACAGGATGTTAAGGGAAGTTGTGGACAAGGTCAATAACTCAGGAAGTATTAAAGTATTCTGTGAGACCAGAAATAGATCTCACACGTGTTTTAGTGAGACAGTTTTATGCCAATTATTTTTTGATCTGAAACTTCGGACAATACCTCCAGTCTGAATGACGGCAAGATTTACGACACGTGAACCCAGAGGTCAGAAAACCATAAATTTAGGGGTGTCAAGACAGAAGAGGGGTCGAACCCTTAAGAAAAAGTGAAGTAACGGCATTGGATGGAAAGGCTATCCAATGGAGAAAGTGCTTGCAACGTCACACTGAATGCTGCAAAGGGGGAGTGTCAGTCCTGAAGCAATGGAGCCACAACCTATGACTTAAGAACGACGATAGAAGCACGACGACTTGGTTAATAAGAACGACAATACTTGTGCGACACGATGGTATAACGATGATGATACTCAGTTAAAGATATATACGCATGACTTGGCGAATACAGATATGATTACGAGATCTTAAGTACGAGTGTTCGAGCCAGCAGTGCAATATGATCGGCGAAATACCTGCCGGTGGCCAAACCAAGACAGCCTCGAAGGTATGCATTCCTCAAATTGGATACCAGGTCCTAATCCATTTTAAGCATTTTCATACTGGTCTCACATGGTCCCTCGGCTGAAATAATTAATGAGAAGAATAATTGTTTCAATTAAATAATTAAGTATTTTATGTTGTTAATAAATGTTTTATTGTTAAAGTTTAAAACGTGTGATCCATTTATTATTATAATAATTAATTATTCTTTTACAGAACTCGCGCGAAAGATAATTAATTGGCGGGTTATTAGCGGGCACACAAAACGCAATGCACTACAATAATAATGAGTTCCACTACGAACGATTTTACGGCCATGTTAAGATATATATGTTAATGACAACTAAGCTAAAAGTTTAACTTTAAGTTTCTTTTTAAAATGGGTACCACATAATCATATATTTTTATGTAGGTGTATCAATATCCCCTATGGCGTTATACGATGAGATTACTTTAGGGGGAGCTTCCATCCTCTTTAGAAGGATACTGTAATTATCTCGATTCATTTAAAAGATAGGGAAAAATTCATTACAAAGTTATAGAACGTTGCAGAATTAATGTAAAGCATTTTTTACCCTCCCCTATAAACGATGGAAAGAAACCCTGACAACCAGTGTATTCAGTCAACCGAAATTGTTTACACCGTACATACTACAATTCGCCGTACATATTACAATTCGCATATATACAATTTATCCTTTATACATTTCTTAAAAATAAAAAGCTCATTCTTTGTTCAACTTGCTGCAAAAATTGCCTAACATGTTTTACTCTTTACACTCTGATCTAATTTATTACGCGGACTGACGCATTTTGTGCTATAGAAGACTTGAGGAGAAAAATGTAACTCATTCAAAATGTTCTCCTAAATGATAACGACTTCATTTCGATTCATATTCCTTTTGTTCATTTCCCGTCTAATCTTTTCTACAAAAGATTTATATTTTGGTTTTGACATACAATCTCAATATTCTTGGTCATAATTTCCGCATCTAATGATTCGATTATTTTATTCTTTCTGATTTCGTAATGCAATCCAGTTGAAAAGAAATGGCTAATGCAGTGGCTGTCATTTCCAGTTTTATTGAATCAGTTTTTGGATGTGAATAGCTTTATTGCATTTGTCGTCTCAGGTGTAAAAGAAGATAAGGAGATTTAAGAGTATTGATACTGTTATATTTAGAACGATGAAAAGTATGATATTTTATATGTGGAATACTTCAATGAATGCTTTATAGATACGCAATCTGTAAAATATATATGTCGTAGTAGTGTTCAGCTAATAGATTATATACAAGTTGTTGGACAGCCATAGACTGGACTATAAATAGTGTTAAAGAAATTCATGAATTCGATGTTATGCGAATTCGAGTTTTAACTAAAAAATGCAAGTAACATTATAAAAATAATTTTAATTTGTAGCTACTTTCATGAACTGTCCACATGATATTTTAATGCCTTACATTTATTGCTAAAAATTGCACATAATGTAATGCGCATGTATATGCTTTTTGTTCGATAACGACATCAATTCTAAAACTATACTAAAACTTTTTCTACCGTGACTGAAATTTAAAATAAATCATTTTTTCCTGCTCCTCTCCCGAAAATTCATCATCCAAGATGACACATTTTATTTGATCTGTATATTTCGGCAAGAGTGCTTGCTTTTTCTTTGCCTCAAAAAGATAGATTTATTTCAAATTAGTCTGATTCTTTTTTCTTAATTTTATTTCTTTTATCGTTTTTAACCATAAATTTTTGAATTTTATTTTCTTGGCTTAATGTGATGACGGTTTTTTATTTTGAGCTGGTTTAAGATTATTTATTGCAGTTATACAGAAATTATGTAAACTCATTTGAATTGTTGCTAATCAGTAGATAATTGCAGGAGCGTCATAGAAGAAACATCATAATCTTTTTAAATAAAATGCGATGAGAACAAAAACAAATTACGGGACCAGTAACTGAACCTGAGAATATAAAATAATCAACCTATTGTTGCCCAGAATACTAGTTGTTGTTGTTGAGACCCAGACCGTCCGACCTACCAGAAAGGTGTAAGGTAACCGTTGTCCAGAATACTAGTTGTTGTTGATTGAGACCCAGACCGTCCGACCTACCAGAAAGGTGTAAGGTAACTGTTGTCCAGAATACTAGTGTAGCAATTCTTTATTACTGCTCAACACTCTTCTGAGAGCACTCTAAAAATTGCATTTTGCCAGCATTACCATTTGCAATCTTTAACAGAATATCATTTTGATATTTTTCTCTACACCTCTTATTAATTTTACATAAATTCTGTTCCTACATTCAACACCTTTGGCGGGATTATTTTCGACTACCACATGATATGAGAGCTGAAACTCGTCACACTATTTCATATCGAGTAACATTTCCATCTATAAAATTTTCACGACATTGCGTTACGCCATTTTGTCATTCACGAACGTCATGATTAGGTTTTTATTCTTTTCACGCACTTTTTTTGCGAATTACGGTTCAGTGTCTCTGATGAAATGTTTTGATGAAATGTTTTTCTGGTTCTGTTATGAAATGCACCCCCCTCTCCCCTTGTTATTTAATTGTTTCCAAATTCTTGTTTCGGAAACGCTTTTTCAAAAATCCATTTTATTCTTTCATATTCGACAAATTCTAATTTACTTTCGATTCGGAACTTTGTTCTTAAAAATAAATTATATTCCGACTGATAAATGGCCAATTCTTTCACCTTGCCGTGCTGGAGCCTTACGGTCTACGCCGGCAACCGTTCGCGCTTTGATATATGATGTCGTTTCGTCATTTTCCAGCGATACATTTTTATATGGAAATATACTGGAATTATTTTCTGTGTCGTCATGAGCACGCGCATTCACACTAAGATGCTGCAGTAAGAATAATGCAATTAGTTTTTAGTTGGCGAAAAGGTCCTGGACGGGGAAGGACGTGTATAAAAAGGTATTCGCATTCTAATTTGATTTAATTCAAAATGTTAAAAATCGTAAAATTTCGTTAAAATGTCATCGCGTTTTAAAAACCTAAATAGTAAATAATTATTTTTCGTCAGCGTTGAGAAGTCAAGTGAGATGTTCTTCAATAGCTGTTCGCATGCTTCTGTTTTCTGTGGAAGTCCATTGCATACATTCGTCTGTGTTGAAATGAAATGAGATTGATGCAATTAAATGATGTGAGATGAATATATCTAAAACAATAAAGAAAAAATTGGTATATTGAAGAATTTGCTTATGATATCCTGCCTCATTATTTCAACACACACTTTGTCTCTGACGCCAATTCATCTTCACCCTTAAAGAACCTTTACGAGCATCCATAACCCGACTTCAATTGATCAATGTTTTTCAGAGTTCCGAATAATTCACTTCCATCACCGATGGCTTCGTATCTTTTCAACCGCGCTGCTGTTCTCCGTATCTCTGCCAACTGCTCGCTTGCGTTACCGGAGTTCCAATACACTATACCTTTCATTGCAGTGTTGGGTGTCAGCATCTCGGCAACCACTTTCAGCGGCCCTCGTCCCGTGTTGCTGATACCACTATAGCTCTAACGGGATGATGCTACATAGGTTTGATCATAAATTACACTTACAAATGAAAACTAAAAGCTATGAAAATAAATTAAGAGGTAAAAGTTTTTCAATGCCCACCTCTACACAGCAGTGGTTTTCAGAAAAGTGGAAAATACATTTCGATAATTCACGAAATGAACTCATTACCCGATCTACCGCTCTATTTAACCACAAAGAAAACATAATTATTTCTATATGTCTATTATTCGATACTATCCTAATATGCAAGTCAAGTAAAATAATCACAAAAACTTCGAATCTTAAAAATTATGACACGTTTCTATTTTAGGATCTTTATCTGCTAATGGTCACTTTATTATGCTAATTAAATCAAAACTTTTGCCTTTTATGAAAGAAATAATTGTTATATTTCAAAAATTGAAGTTTCGCAAATAGTTCGATATGCTTACCTCTAATCTTAAAGAAAAAATAGTAATTAAGTATTAAATACCGTTATTAAAAAACCAACTTACTATTTTTGTGAAAAATGGAACACAACTTCCAAAATTTATCCAGTAAATATAATAATTTATTTTTTGTGAAAACCAAGTGGATAAATTTTATGCAACATAACTTTACATTTTACACATAATGGTAGAGTATTTTTTTTTTTTCAAAATTTTCACATAGTTTTCCATTTTGATAAAGTGGTCATATCACATATATTCTCATTTATTTGTCCTCAAGGTCACTTGCTAGATTGTGGATGATGAGCTTTTCTTATCAGCGCACCTAGTGATGCTACCAAATGCTGACATATATAATTTTTCTTGTGGATTTTCTATCAACCATAACTGCCATATTTAAAGTGCTGGTGAAATGGAGCCAACACCACGTTTTGCTTTTAATTTTTGGGTCAAAAGTGCTAGTGGTCCAACCAAGTTCAATTCTTTCATATTTTTATTGTAGGCAGCAACAACATTTCGTTGGGGAACTGAAGTAGAGTGTTCATCGAGATATCTCAGGGGTTAAGGTGTTGGAATTGCACATGGTGGACCAGGGTCCTGGTCAAAGTTGAGGGGCACTGTCTCGGCTGCCCAAATAATTAACTTATACCTTCGGTAGGTCGAATAATCTGAGAGAAAAGGAGCTTTCATCTGTTTATGTGCACTCAGATAGTTTAACTGATATGACGTTCAAAAAAGAATTGTTGAATACTAAAAAAAAGTACACATTTGTAACTACGAACTGTACTTTACCATCCATTGGCCTAGACACTTATTTTTAATAATGAACCTATTATCCCCCACCCGGTAGTGTAATTAGTGGCTCGAAACCTATATGTGAGTCACCCGGTCGGGATTATTTAATAAAAGTGTTAGTCACACGGTCTAGGTTCTTAGTTATACAATCTGAATTCTTACTTACATGGTCTGTGTTCTTAGTCATACGGTCTGGGTTCTTAGCCACATGGTCTGGATTCTTTAATAACCTTATTATTTTATAATGTAAAATAGCAGAAAGCCAAATGCAGAGACACTGCTTGTCTGTATCACTTATATTGCCTCTTGAGAACAAGTTCCAAGGACTTCCTACCAACTCTCGCATTTTGGGATCATTATATTTACTGCCAATCGTTTGTCATTTTCGTTAAATGTGTCATCAAATTTTTTATCTAGTAATGTACAAGATGCTCTTTATAGGATTTCTTTACTGCTTGTTAGGTATTGCAATGGGCAAATTCGGAAGAAAATGGCTATATATAAAGTTCACTAATTTTTTTCAGTTTTGCATTTCTGACTTTATATTTCGCAAAAAATGTTATTTTAACTTTCCAAAAAAAATTCCATATTGTTTCGTAAACATTAATCTTACGAAATGTAAAATAAATTCTACTATGAAATGTAAAAGACCCAGGCCAGCTGGTTGAGTGGCCGGTAATATGAAATGTGGAATTAACTCCATTAAAATTAAATTATAGATGTTCCTAAAATGGGATCCTTGATTCTAAATATAAAATCAAATTATTTAAAGCCATACTATATGAATCTTTTTATTATCTAAAATTGATATTATAAAAAATTGTCGAAACTAGCTACACCCTCATTTCCATTCGACAATTTTGCATAATTGCAAATTTAGATAATTATAAGATTAATAGAATATGCCAATAACTTTTCCTTAATAGTATTGTTTTGAATTAAATCAGCCTATAACCTAAATTTGGTTCAATTTCGAGCGTTCTTGAAATTTATTTTCTATTTTTGAGAAGTAGCCACTGTTGTGTCATAGTGGAGATCGTAAAATTTGTTTTTGATCATAATTTATTTTCTCTTGTCGTGTAAGCATGTGTAATGATATTTATAAATTATGTTCTGAAATAAATTTCATTTTTATAGTTCTGCATCGCGCATTTTGAATTTAATTGGATAATATGTACGGCACTTCACTACAGCTATTGGTCTGGAAATCATCAATGTTTTTCAATAGAAAATAGCGTTATGGAAATCTTGAATGCACACATATACCCATACACATGTACACATGCCACACAGGGGAACAGCATCTCTTCAAAAGTATTTTAAAGGTATTTAGAAAGACTTTCAACACTTTTATCTGCCAAAACTCGAATTCCAAACTTTTCTATTAAGCAGTACTTTCTTCATACAATAGTGTAAGAAAGGAAAAGGAGTATAACTCTGGCTTCGATCATTGCTTAGAACATTGCTTAGAACTATTTGCATCATAATCATGAATAGAATAAAAATGGACTAACTATATAATGGTAACCATTCCTAATACTAACAATACCATAATAAGATATTTGTAACAATACCAATCCAAAATAAATAATGTATTAAGCTTAAGGGAAACAGTGCGAAAATAAATAACACTTTACTAAAACACTGCAGCATTCAGATCATTTCCGGAACCTTAAACACTACTTTAATGTTTGTGTTTAGCTCATTATGATTCTGGGCAGAAAGTTTAGCACCCATAGAGATTTGGGAAAATAGGTTACACTTTTTTATGCATTAAAATACATAGTAGCTTTCTGTACGTTTTGTGTTAAACTCAATATCCTTTTCCGAAAACACTTTTAAATGTTTATGGGCTCGAATAGTTACGAGAAGCTTTTCAAATGCACATTTCAGACAACTTTTATTATGAAGTAGAATGAAACATCGTTTTGTTAAATACTTTGAGATTACGATTTTAATGGAAATACATTTGTAGAATTTCTCTGAATGCGTTTTAGACTCTTTTGGAATAATGCACACTTGTTATTTTCTCATAATTTTATATTAAGTACGGTTTTACTGAACATTTTCAAACACGAGGTTTTGAAAAATAACTACGTTTCAAGACTTTCTGAACTCATTTCGAATATATATATATATATATATATATATATATATATATATATATATATATATTCGAATATATATATATATATATATATATATATTAGATCATGTCTTTTTCCTTTGAGAATGACGACACTACTCTGTTCATTCTGGGTTCCCGGGTTCGACAGGTTTGTGCATTTGTTGAGTTAGGTTCCAGGTATTCTTTATTCCTTTTATTTTTTCTTCTTTATGCATGTTGTCCAAGTAGAAATAGTTTATAGATATAATCTATCTATTTCCTCAGTAACATACATTTTTGTGTTTGCTTTTACTTAACACTTGAGGAAGAGTTTTGAAGAAATGCACAAATCCATGATTTAGGCCTAGACCTTGTCCACCTGTATAGCATTAATGCTTGGATTTCATCTGTTTTCTTTTATCGATTCCATACCATTAATTTTTGATAATTTTCTTTAACTTGTTAGAAAGTTAGGTTTCTCAAGTTACAGCTTCTCCCTTTCTTTCATTGGACTTTCAAACTTTTATTATATATATATATATATATATATATATATATATATATATATATATATATATATATATATATTATATATATATATATATATATATATATATATATATATATATATATCATATATATATATATATATATAATTCGTCGGTGTAAATGTGCGTGAGTATCAGTGCATGAGTGAATCTTTGTGAAATGTAAGCACGATGCGTACTATTTTGCTGGCATTGCGTACTACTTTGCTGACATTGCATACTGCTTTACTGATGTTGCGTACTGCTTCGAAATATTGAGTGTGAATACACTATGCAAACTTAGAGGATTGAATTAATGCTAACACTTCACTAGCACAGCAAGTGGTCATTCGACCAATGTACAACATATACGACAAAAAAGCAAAATTGTCTGGTATGCTGATATGTGGCTCTACTCGACTTTCTGGTACCAGAATCGATTTTTAAGTAGCTTGTGATTTTTTTTTGGGGTGGAGGGGGGAGAATTTTGCATAAAATTTCTTGAAAAATCTGTATCGTTGGACCAACCATATGAACACAGTTATAACATGTTACCCTTCATTTTAAAGGGCTTGAAAAAATATCTCGATTGAAACCAAGTTTAAGAATATATCCCCGAAGGGAGGGACTTACCTCCCCCCACCACCATCGATGGGAGCTAATGATGTCACGAACATAATATATTTTTCACTACAATGATTGAAACAATTAAGTTTTGTGATCATTGAGCCATAAATAACCCCTTTTACGATACAATTATTCCAAATTTGCCCTCCGCTGTCATGTTAAGGAAATAACAAAATGTTGAATTTAAATTATCGAATTTAAAATAATTCCATCTATATATACTTGACAGTATTGAATTGTATTTAATCACGTTGGCATCGTTTCCATTTGTATTGCCACTGAGGATAAACATGTAAGATGTTCGAAAGGGCGTTGGCTATTGTTTTTACGGCTGTAGGATGATTTTAAAATAAAATGACTATTGTATCTGTGAGATTTGTTATTTATTAGTAATTAGTAATTCTATCTAGTTCTATAGTTTTCGTTAAAAAAACCGGATGAAAAGTTTTGTGAAAATGCATTAATATTTGTGGTAGCAATCGGGTACACAAGAAATTAACCACAGACAGACAGACGCCAGACAGATAGAGAGACATCACTCTAAAAATGTTCAAAATGTGTTCAGTAGGACTTGAAACATATATTGGCATCAAAATATCGAAATCGAAAATTTTCGTGAAAACAATATTTTCTCTAAACTATAATCTATAATATAGGGACGTAATAAGACAAGTAGGCATACTGCATGCAGCTAAAAAATTATTTTCTGCATTTACAACTATACAATATAAGTAGTTCACCATCCAAATGTGATCCACATCGATTCAAATGTTTTTGAGATTATGAAATGTCACTGATTTTGACAAAACCTCGTTTTTAATCGATATACATTTCTCGAAAGTTTTTTCTCGGCATCCATTTACGTAATATATGACACATGTCATCAGAATTGGGTCCAAATCATATTAGTAATTTTTGAGTACTAAATATAAACTGATTTAGAACATCGAAATAGTTTTATACATTGTCATTAAGAAAAACGCTAAAATGCAATGCACAATTCATCTTTGAAAACATTGCGCCGTTGATCTTGTTCATCATTAATTTGCTGTGGAATAAGTTATGTTATTGCAATATTTAGGGAAAATTATGTGCTGCCCAGATCAGATTTTTTATAATTATATTTTCAATAACGGCAAAATCAAATAATCTTTTGAATATAATACATTCTTCGACCACGAAAATCTGCAACTGAAAGAAATGCCTCTTCGCTTCAGACCAATTTATCATTCGGGATGATTCACTTTATACGCTTGAGGTTTTCAGAAATCCTATTCATATATTTTTTAGACAGGTGATAGTATCTTTACTTCAAGATTTTGTTTTCAGTTTTCTGTCGGTGTGCCATTTCCTATCCCATTCAGCGCACGATTTATAATCTGTTTTGTGACGTGAATTCTTCCATTCACTTATTCTGCCTGTAGAAGAATTTGCATTCGAAATTGAGTGTTGTCCAGGTGAGAAGATTGTGATGAAACGCTTTGCATAATTACAAAGATGTCCTGTTTATGATTTATAAATAAAAATAAGATAAATGATAAAAATGTATATTTTAGATAATACTACTGATTTCGTCTTAGGCATAAGCAGTGCAATATTGTGACATTAGGGCATTGAAGACGTATTACGTAAAGCTCATTTCCCTTTCGTCCTAAAGCTCGAAGTCACCATATGTCATATTAAGACGTATTCTCTAGGGCTTATTCCCCTTTTGTCCCAGAGCTCGTCACCATATGTCACGTTAGGATTTTGAAAACGTATTCTCTAGCACTTATTTCCCTTTCCTCTTAAAGCTTGTCACCATATGTCAAGTTAGGATTTTGAAAACGTATTCTCTAGCACTTATCTCCCTTTCCTCTTAAAGCTTGTCACCATATGTCAAGTTAGGATTTTGAAAACGTATTCTCTAGCACTTATTTCCCTTTCCTCTTAAAGCTTGTCACCATATGTCACGTTAGGATTTTGAAAACGTATTCTCTAGCACTTATTTCCCTTTCCTCTTAAAGCTTGTCACCATATGTCAAGTTAGGATTTTGAAAACGTATTCTCTAGCACTTATTTCCCTTTCCTCTTAAAGCTTGTCACCATATGTCAAGTTAGGATTTTGAAAACGTATTCTCTAGCACTTATTTCCCTTTCCTCTTAAAGCTTGTCACCATATGTCACGTTAGGATTTTGAAAACGTATTCTCTAGCACTTATTTCCCTTTCCTCTTAAAGCTTGTCACCATATGTCAAGTTAGGATTTTGAAAACGTATTCTCTAGCACTTATTTCCCTTTCCTCTTAAAGCTTGTCACCATATGTCACGTTAGGATTTTGAAAACGTATTCTCTAGCACTTATTTCCCTTTCCTCTTAAAGCTTGTCACCATATGTCAAGTTAGGATTTTGAAAACGTATTCTCTAGCACTTATTTCCCTTTCGTCTTAAAGCTTGTCACCATATGTCAAGTTAGGATTTTGAAAACGTATTCTCTAGCACTTATTTCCCTTTCCTCTTAAAGCTTGTCACCATATGTCACGTTAGGATTTTGAAAACGTATTCTCTAGCACTTATTTCCCTTTCCTCTTAAAGCTTGTCACCATATGTCAAGTTAGGATTTTGAAGATGAATTCCCTAGCGCTTATTCCCCTTACGTCCTACAGCTCGTCACCATATGTCGCGTTAGGATTTTGAATACTTATCCTCTAGCGCTTATTCCCCTTTACTCTTAAAATACGTCACCATATATCATTTTAAGTCTTTGAATACGTATTCCTTATCGCTCATTCCTCTTTTGTCTTAGAGCTCGTCACCATTTATCATGTTATGACTTTAAAAATGTATTCCTTATCGCTCATTCCCCTTTCGTCTCAGAGCTCATCAGCGTTTGTCACATTATGACTTTGAATATGGATTCTTTATAGCTCATTCCCCTTTCGTTTTAGAGCTCGTAACCATTTGTCACGTTATGACTTTGAATACGTATTCTTTATCTTTCATTCCTCTTTCGTCTTAGAGCTCGTCACCATTTGGCAGGTTATGACTTTAAATACGTATTCCTTATCGCCCATTCTCCTTTTGTCTTAGGGCTCTTCACCATTTGTCATGTTATGACTTTGAATATGTATTCCTTATCGCTAATTCCCCTTTCATCTTAAGGCTCGTCACCATTTGTTAAGTTATGACTTTGAATATGTATTCCTTATCGCTCATTCCCCTTTCATCTAAGAACTCTTCACCATTTGTCACTTTATGACTTTGAATATGTATCCCTTAACGCTAATTCCCCTTTCATCTTAGAGCTCTTCCCCATTTGTCACTTTATGACTTTGAATATGTATTCCTTATCACTCATTCCCATTTCGTCTTAGAGTTCGTCACCATTTGTCACGTTAGAACCTTGAAGACGTATTTCTTAGCTCCCAATCCTCTTTCGTCCTAGAACTCGTTATCATATGTCACATGTAACCAGCATAATAGAGAGATAGAAAAACTCGTTCAAGGATGTAAAAGGGATTACTTGACTTTGCTATTGGAGATTTGAAAATTCATGAGGTATCATTTAAAAATTCATTGAAAATTCAAAAATAGAGTAATTAAAAAAATGTTTTATTTGAATGTGAAGATATGACGTCATGTTCATGCCAAAAATTATAATTGTGTGACACTTCATTTCTTCAATGCGAGAAAATTAAAATGCATTATTCAAGCATAAATTAAAGACACAAATCATAAATTAAAAGGTCATTTACTCAAATAAAACCATCCTATAAGACGTACAAATATTAAAAGGCCAGACGGCTTTTAAGGTATCACCATACCCTTCATCACTGGCTATATGATGATGCCAGAAAGCGCCCTGGACTTGCAATATTTGTACGTCTTATAGGATGGTCTTATTTGATTAAATGACCTTTTTATCTGTGATTTGTGTCTTAATTTATGTTTAAATATTGAAATAGACGTGATACTACTTAAATTATCAAAATACAATAGCTTAAAATATGCTTAATTCGAAGAAGTTTAAAGTTTTTTTTTTAATACAAAGGAATTACCCTATGGACTGGATTTGAAGCTTGTTAAAAGTTCGTTATTTGAACTTTCTAATAGCGTTAAGTAAAAATCTCTGGGATAATACTTTTAATTGCTACGGAACATATTTCCTATCTGCTATTGAATCGCTAAAAATTGCATTTTAACATAAAATAACTAAAAAACTAATTCGAATTAAATTATTCTCCGAGGTGTCTTGACACTTAAATTAATGTATGATAAAATTCATATCTATAGGTCATTTAGGTCTTCCGATACACAGCCAAAAGACACACATGCATCTTTTATTATGTAAGAAAATGTATTGCATGTGCCTCTAAATATTTAAGAACTTTATTTGTTGATCGTAAAACTATTTTATGGATGTTACACGAGATTATTTGAATATTAAAAAAATGAGTACAGTGTGTTGTAGGTAAATGTGTGTGCTGCCAGCAGATTGATGCCAATTAATCGTTTGGTCGTCGAACTCAATCACATTCAAAATTTCATTTATTTGTTGGTATTTTTTATCCCATATCCAATCAGTTAGGCAAAAAAAATCTGATGTGGGTATCACATGACTTTCCTTATATAATGCAATGGATTTACTCATTTTACAGCAAAAAAATAGTTTATTCTTTTAGTAGATACGTATATTCTTTTCAAGATATTGAACTTTCGTCAATTAGTCTTCATTTTCATTGATTTAGCGTCATTTTTAACAATTTGGCGAGATTCCATTAATTTTATAACATTTAAAAAGTCGCCAAGTTGGCGGCATTCAACCAAATTCGTCGCCGAAATCTCGCCAATCGTTACGGACGAAGAGAAAAGTTATTCTTACAGCAGATAAATGACTATTGGCGTTCAAATATAAAAGTATTACTCAAAGTATCTTTTCTCGTGAATGGAACGACCTAAGTCCACGAAAATGATTTCACCAAATTTATCGCATGATATTACATATGAAAAGTGAACATGTTTCTCCGCAGTTAACATATTTTTTTTAATTTATGGGATTATTTGATAAATTTATTTGAAAAATGTGCAATATCTCGAGAACGGTTCATGCTAGCGATCTAAAGTTTATGTTAATCGTTTTTTAAGGAAAAATTACATAAAAAATGTCTATTTGCGTAACTTTATTAAAGGTTTTGATTTTTTTGGTGATTTTTTCAAAATTTCACTCGAAAATTTAGGGGGGTTTTGAACACTCGATTGTGTTTACAAACAATAGGCTTCCAGTATTCACAGATTGTGATTTTTGTACTAAATTTCATTCGAATAGCTCCATTCGTTCGTGAGATATCGTCTCCACAGACTCACTGACACACACACACACAGACATCACCTCAAAAATGTTCGATTCGTGATCAGGGATGCTTCAAACGTGCTCTCCCGCCGAAAACTCGAATTCGAATCTTCGACCCCGTCACAATACTTCCCTTATACATTATGTATATAAGGAAAGTCAAAAAGTAATTACTGTAAAGAAAACAAATTTATTCAAAATTTAACATTTTAATTAATATCGATATTTGCTATTTTGTACTGCATATTCATAAATCTAATTTGTAAAATGTTTTTAAGCAATTACCAGATAATTATCTTATAGTTTTTATTTCTGAGGTTAGTATTTCAAGGAATTTAAAATTAATCAGAAATGCCACCAATTCATCTATTTAGAATAAATAATAATTTGATTTTTTTTGTTGAAACAGATTATTATAAAAATTAGCTCCACTCAAGAAGTGATTGAAATAAATGAGTTATTATTTAGAATCAGCAAAATAATTATTTTAAATAATATTTTTTTATAAATGTTTCCAAATTGCAACATTGGCAGAAAAATGGTTTTCGTCGATTCTTGAAAACTTTTCAACTGGTACACACAGCTATGATTCTTTTATTAAAGCTATTTTCAGCCATTTTTTATAATTACGTTTTCAAAAAAGGCAAAACCAGGATGAAAGTCCTTTGAATATAATGCTTTTCCTCGCTATGCGAATCTGCAACTGAAAGAAATGTCTTCCCTTTGCTTCAGACCAATTTATCATTTGAGATGACGCGGTTTATACGCTTGAGGTTTTCAGAAATCCTATTCATACATTTTTTTGACAGTTGATAGTAACTTTACTTCAAGCTTTTTTTTTTCAATTTGCTGTTGGTGTGTCATTTTCAGTCCCATTCAGGATACGATTTATAATGTGTTTTATAACTTGAATTTCTCGATTCGCATCTTTTTTACCTGCAGAAGAGTTTTCTGCTGGAATGTAATGTTTTCCATGTGAGAATTTCGAGACAAAGCGCTTTGCATAAGTGTAAAGGTGTTCTATTTTAAAACAAACAAGAAACATCAATCATGCTTAAAGCATTGATTATGAAACTCTTTCCAACTTCAATGCAATTTTATTTAAACATGTCTAAAATGCAATACATTCCTCGGTAATTTTTTAAAATTTATCACAATACTACGTTAATTTATTATATTTGTAAACTTAAACCTTCATCGAAAAAAATGAACTTCATTCAAATGACGGCATTGAAATATAAATTGTCTGGTTTAAACATCCCTACAATGTGATACAGTCCTCGGAAATAATTTTAGAATTATCATAATACTACGATAATTTATTATATTTGAAAACTTCATCGAAAACAACTGAAATTCATTCAAATGACGTCATAGAAAAAATAACACGCCTGGCTCTCTCTATAAAAGCAGCATTTCATTCATAAATAATTTCCCATTCATGTAATGCATCACAATACTATAATAATTTATTTTATTTAAAAATTAAGATCATGGAGTTACAAGTAATTAAACTCTGTGCGTAAAACTTCATCGAAAAAAATTGTCCTTCTCTTTGTAATATCAATGAATATTTCATTCATATATCAGCTATGCAGACTCCATGGGCTAAATAATTTCGTGTTAAAGAAGTACAGCAATTCTAATACAACTCATTTTACATATTTTGCTGTTTACATTTTACATAGGTGAAAAATAGGTTTCGTTGTAGAAATAATCAAATTTGGATGATCATTTAAACTCAAATATATTGTAATTGCATTGTTTCAGTATGTAGATGCACAGAATTTAGGCAAAAATAAAGTGGTTTTAGGACGGATACAACACTCAATATGAATTATAAAGAACTTTAAAACTCACGATTTTGAGACAAGATGGATGCCATATACCATTTTGTAGTGGGTCACGTGATCATTTCATATCATGGTCACATGATCGCTTCATATAAGAGGTGTTATTATTATTTTAATTTTTATTTAAAAAACTACTGAGTATATTTCGCTGAATTTTTTTTTATATATTTTATGGAACAATTTGAATATCACCTAAAAATTTTGAAGCAATTTGTGAATTTTAAATTCGTTTAAAAAATGTTTGAAAAATTAGGTCCCATAGGGCTCAATGTATTTCATTTCTTCAACCCGGGTTCAATCCAAAACTAATTGGGTGATATTAATCATTTAAATTCCCATAGGTCCTACAGACCGTCTGAACAACATACTAAAATTTCATTTTGATTAAGTCCTTTTTACGGCAGTTATCGTGCTAACGGACAGACATACAGAATGAACAAAGTCATAAACACTTTTCAACTTTGTTGTAAAGTGTTTAAAATAAGTAAATGAATGATGATAAAATGTAAATTACAGTCTCAGGTGTTCACTTTTTCATGCTATTATATAAAGACATTTTTGATTTTCTGAAAAATTTTCATTTAACATTGTGACAGCTGAATATCTTAACAATTCTTGTACCCATTTAATTAAACTGTAAGATGGAACATTTTAGGAATATCATCCGTTTGTACGTGCACTTGTGTATTTGTGTGTATATATATATGCATGTATCTGAGTCATAACCGCGATGATTAAAGAAATAATGGATTAACAGCCATGAAATTTTATGTGAGATTACATTAGGTACATTGGTTATTGGTATTTTGCAAGCTTGTTGCCAGTTTGACTCGTGGCTGTGGACTCATCAAGCCTATTTATATTACCATTATCTGCAGTTCTTTGCTACACTGTTATGCACTCACTCCTAAAATTGTAGCTGAATTCGTGTTACAAAATAGCGTTTATTATTATTATTATTATTGTGGTGAAAAACGGGGGACCTTTTTTTACTTATGCGTTAAAAGCAATATTTAATTTTGATTAATTTATTTGGCAGATACCTAAGAGTACATTAGTGTTTACCACCGCAGTAACCCAGGTTCGAATCCTGGTCACAGCACCATAATGGGGGTGAAAAAAAGGGACCCTTTATTACTTAGATTTCTGCCAAAATAAATTAATCAAAATTTAATATTGCATCCTACGCATAAGTAATAAAAAGTCCCCCTTTTTTCACCACGATTATTATTTTGCAAGACACTCATGAAAGCCATTTAGCACTTCGATAACTTTGTACGGAAAGGTCCACTATTTCACATAGTAACATAGTAGGTCCAGCTATAGTAAAGTGATCCCGCCAGATCGAATAAAAGTGATGACAGCGCCGCTAGCGGATAATTTTAAAATTCAGGATAACGATTCGAAAACAAAGTCAGATTGAGGAAAAGAAACATTTACAATTGATGTAGATCATTAACTAATTAATAGGAATCGATACCTGTAACGTACAGAACACGTGTCTGGAAGGCAATAAAGTCCTGTTAAAATGTCGTATCATCAGGAATTATAACAATGCAGAATTATTCTCGAATTCAAATGGGAATTTCTGCTGACGAAAGCATTTTTAAAATACTATACATTATATTTCTGTACATGAAAGTGTTATTTGTTTTAGCATTCCTGAATATGACAGTCATTCGCCAATAACCATGTTGCGTCAAATACATGTGGGTTACGATACTGAATAAACTGTAGATTAATAACATGATTCATTAACTGTATATACAATATATATACACTATTAATATAACTTCCATTAAATAGGAAACGTTATTATTCTTTAGGTCACCTAATCTTATACCAGGCTACAAATGCTGGCAGGTTCGGTCTCTTGAATAAAAGTCAAATCATATCTGGTTATTTCTTGGCGTGATAGACGCAAACAAAATCCGCCAAAAGAGCGTTCGACGCCAAGGCCGGTTAGCACGAACACAACATGATTTCTGTAACAGTTTTAACGTCAATTATTTCTAATTAGACAATGCTCTTCAATTTTATGATTGGCTTTTCTTGTGTATCTCGCTTTGCCGAGTTCGTTATCCTAAAGTTTTAAATCATCCGCAAGGGGCTCTGAAATCCATTTCATTCGATTGGACTCTTCACTTTACTATAGATAGATCTAACGTGTACACTCATAGGCATTTCCTTACAAAGTTATTGGGGGTACTTAAGGACTTTTCTAGGAACTCTGTGTAAAGACTAAAAATAGATAAAATATTTAGTGATTATCATAATTAGAACCCGAAACATTCGAAATTTAAAATTTTCATAGAATTATTTCCTATAGGGATATGGTATAATTCTTAGAATTATGATGATAGTACATATAATCAGCATGAGAAAATGATATTTTGACAAATGCTACGTATTCAAAAAGTACTAAAATAGCATATATCAACACAAATGCGTTAAATGAATCCAATTCATCGGTGTGGAAGACATGTTGTCAAAGAAACAATTTCATATTTTTAATAAAATTTTAAAGAATAGCGTGAACCAAAACTGATAATCCGATTTATATTTTTGTGGCCTGACACTGATTATGATGGAAGCAAACCTAAAGCATATAAAATATACAGGTAAGAAATATTTAATTGTAAACTGGCGAATGTGTCTCGGAAAGTATCGCAGTAGTTTAGATTGCCTTTTGAGAGATCGGCCATTATATTTCCGGATGACAGGATAATGTTGTTAGGATGATGATGTTCTAGCGATGATCCATTCTAATGATGACCTTTTCTAATGATGTCATTGCTTTAATGATGATAATATTTTAGTCCCAACAATGTTTTAATAATGAATGTTATGAAATAATATGCAACAAGCAAATTGATATCATGGGAATGAAGCTAGCACGTGTTTCGAACACATTAGGATGCATTTTGTAACGATGTCAGTAATCGACGTCATAAAATAGCCAACTGTTCAAATATAAACCCATGTATAAAAAAATCTGTCATCTCCCTGTATAAATGTTTCGTTTGTTTTTCAACAAAATCATTTATTTTATTTATTGGATAATGTTAAAAATATATTTTCTAAATAGTGTAATAGTGTTACAGAAAGTCGACAAAAATACTCCAAATATTGACAAGATATTGAGTGGACACCAATAACAATGCTTTAAAGAGCTCAACTTATTTAGTAGATTGTTGAAGAAGTAAGTACAGTGTGTAGTTAAATTCATGTGCTGTCTGCAAAAAGTTTATTGTAAATGTTTCCACCTTGAAAATTCTTCAACTGATGAAATCTAGATCTTTTATTAGCCCTATTTTTTCAAAGCTGAGGGCGATCCAATACCTAATCAGGGACCAGTTCCTGAACTGAAATTTATTGATGTAGGGCAAAGCAACGACTAATTAAGTACGGGGTCAAGGAAGACGTTCTTCCCCGAAGCCATATTAAAGATAGTGATAAAAAATTTAAGATATAGTTTCTGGGCAGTCGCCTGCAATATACCAGAAGTAGCGTGAAGTTCTACGGTAAGAAATGACTGAGCAGATGTGTTAAAAATTGCTAATAGTGTATGACTTAGATCCAGGCCACAGCTTTGTCGGTGCTGTACTTGTGTACACGCATCCCATGCAGTATAACGGCATGTACTGATTTCTATGTGACCATATGTCAAGTACTACATAATTCGATTTCGGCTTAATAAATTTGATCTCTTAACTGCTCTGGTCTCTCGAAATTATAAAACTATGGTCTCAGATACTAACGTTGGTCTATGAATAATAAGACTTTGATCTCACATTGTTAAAAATAATGGAAATATATTATAAGTAATAATGTGACGTTTGTAAATAATAACGTGAGTTGTCAGTATAATTAAAATAAGAAACATGATTTTAAAGATTACTAAATAGTTCTTAATAGCCAGACTGCTTGTATTTTACTTTGTTGTAACGGTAAGTAGTTATCTGTCTCTAAAAAATAAATTGGAAGGTTATTGCATTTATAACGCAGCGTACTTAAGAGATAAAATTAATTATATCTAAATTTAGAAAATGTAAATGATAATCACTACAACCAGTAATACCAGTCTCAGTGCAGGGCCTAACGGAAACGAATTTTTGATTCCATCCTGGGGGGGGGGGGGGGGTAAAATGGGTAAGGTATGAAGAGTGTTTCCAAACCATCCCAAAACCCCCGAAGGTCCAGAAAAAATTAAACGTTACACGTTTATACGGATATACACGTCCGCTTGAAAGAATTTACTGGATTCAATTTTTCTATTTATCGACATCAAGGAAGGGGGGCGGCGTAGTAAATACGGAATTTTGAAAACGTCTTTCCTGAGATTTCAGTACCCCCTTCTTTTGCTTAGAAGGTTGAATTAGAATACTTGAAATTTCAAAATTCCACATGTTCTACATCTTCCCCTTGATGTGGATAAATAGAAAAATATTATCCAGTGAGTTCTGTCCCGTGGACAGAAGGTACTAAAGATAAAGTTTTTTTATTGCAATATATATTGCAAAGGGCTATAGATTGTTAAACAGAATAAAACTTATTAAAATCAAAATTTCCACTTAATTTTTGGGCGTGTTAGTTTTCTCGTCTTTAACGAACTTAAATACTAGTTTTAGCATAATTATATTTTCAATAATAAGGAGAAAGTCATCTTAAAATATAATTTCCCCTATTTCGAGAAGCTGCATGTAAAAGAAATATATTTTCTCCTTCAGACCAATTTATCATTCCTGATAACTCACTTTATATGGTTGAGGTTTTTAGAAATCCCGTTCATACATTTTTATGCAATTGATAGCAACTTTGCATCACGATATTTTATTTATTTATGATCTTTTTTTCATTTTTTTCTGGTACATCAGATCCTGTCCTTTTTAGTGCACGATTTATAATCTGTTTTGTGACTTGGTTGCGTCTGTTTTGCATAAAGAAGTCGCTATTGCAATTGAATATTGTCCAGATGAAAAGATTGGAATAAATCGTTTTTCGTAATTGAAAAGGAATCTTGTTTTTGAAGTATAAAGAATAAGATAAATGGTTTAAAATATATAGATAACAGTACCAGATTTTTATAATAGAAATATGTAATTATTTATTTTTATTATTTTACAAAAATGTAATTATATCTGAAGTAATGAATTTTATTATAGCTTACATTATACATGCAAAATCTTTAATAATTTCAATATTAATTTTACCTATAACTATTGTTGGGCACAATTTTACGTTCATTTAATTATTATCCAGTGTTTGATAACAAAATAATATCCTCCAATTTTTCATTTTATCAAGATTATCAGTATATTTCATTTTAATAATTGGATAATCAGCAAAATATTGTAATTTATGTTCTATTCGAAGAGTAACTTAAACAATTTCAAACGAAGTCTCATTTTTAACACTTTACAACAAAGTTGAAAAGTGTTTATGACTTTGTTCATTCTGTCTGTCTGTCTGGCTGTCCGTTAACACGACAACTGCCTTAAAAATAACATAATCAAAATGAAATTTCAGTATGTTGTTCAGAAGACGGTCTGTAGAACCTATGCGATTATAAATGAATAATATCACCCAATTAGTTTTGGATTGAACCCGGGTTGAAAAAATGAAATACATTGAACCCTATGGGACCTAATTTTTCAAACATTTTTAAGCGGATTTAAATTCATAAATTGCTTCGAAAATTTTAGATACTATTCAAATTATTCCATAAAATATATAAAAAAAAATCAGCAAAATATATTCAGTAGTTTTTTAAGTAGAAATGAAAATAGTAATCACACCTCTTATATGAAGCGATCACGTGAGCATGATATGAAAAGATCACGTGACCCACTTCAAAATATAATACGGCATCCATCTTGTCTCAAAATCGTGATTTTTAAAGTTCTTTTTAATTCATATTGAGTGTTGTATTCGTCCTAAAACCTCTTTATTTTTGCTTTAATTCTGTGCATCTACATACTGAAACAACATAATGACAATATATTTGAGTTTAAATGATCATCCAAATTTGATTATTTCTACAACGAAGCCTATTTTTCACTTATGTAAAATGTAAACAGCAAAATATGTAGGATGAGTTGTATAAGAATTGCTGTATTTTTTTAACGTAAAATTATTTAGATCATGGAGTCTGCATAGCTGATATGAATGAAATATTCATTGATTTTACACAGAGAAGGACGATTTTTTTCGATGAAGTTTTAAGCATATAGTTTAATTACTTGCAACTCCATGGTCTTAAATTTTTAAATAAAATAAATTATTTTAGTACTGTGATGAGTGAAATGATTGGGAATATGTTATGACTGAAATGCTGCTTTTATAGAGAGAACCAGGCGTGTTATTTTTTCTATGACGTCATTTGAATGAATGTCAGTTCTTTTCGACGAAGTTTTCAAATATAATAATTTTTTGTAGTATTATGATGATTTTAAAAATATTACCGAGGAATGTATCGCATTTTAGAGATGTTTAAACCAGGCAATTTGTATTTCAATGCCGTCATTTGAATAAAGTTCATTTTTTTCGATGAAGGTTTAAGTTTCCAAATATAATAAATTAATGTAGTACTGTGATAAGTTTTAAAATATTACTTAGAAATGTATTGCATTTTAGAGATATTTAAATAAAATTGCATTGGAGTTGGAATGTGTTTCATAATCAATGCTTTAAGCATGATTAATCTTTCTTGTTTCTAATTATTTCATTTATTACATTACCGATTATAATCTACTTTCTTGGATAAGGACCATTTAATAACGCTCCATTTATATAGAAATAGTTTTATGTTATATAACCAAATCTCTTTAGAAAATTCTGCCTATCTGTAGCCAAATTGTAACGTTGTAAATACTTTGTTAATGCTTTAAAACCTTTGACATTTCGATCTAGTTTTCTCGCTATGGTTATATTCTAAACAATTCAAGAGGTTTTAGATTGAGAATATGAAGGTGTAATTTTCGTTAGCGTATCACCTTCAAATAATGGCCTTAAGGGGCTGCATTTATGCAGATCAAAGAAATTTTGCATTTAAGCTTTCAAGAGCTTAAAAGGAAATGCTAAGGATTAAAAGTCTATATATTTCAATGAAATTGAAAGGTAGCTTATTTATCTTTAGACGTTCAGTTTTACTTAAAAGTAAAATGAAGATTTGTATAGAAATCATACCTCAGCAGAGATTCAAAGCATTTATTCACGTCTAATTTATTCACGTTTTCCAGTTGACGCTTCAACGTAGATAGGTTAAGTGTGGTAGCTCTATGGAGCTGCGATGGTTATATTTTTACTTTTCTTATATACATAATGTATAAGGAAAGTACTGTAACGGGGTCGAAAATTCGAAATCGGGTTTTCGACGGGAGAGCACGTTTCAAGCATCCCTGATGAAGAATCAAACATTTTTGAAGTGATGTCTATGTGTGTGTGTGTGTGTGTGTCTTTGGAGACGATAACTGACGAAAGAATGGACCGATTCGAACGAAATTTGATACAAAAATCACAATCCGTAAACACTGGTAGTCTATTGTTTTTAAACGTAATCGAATGTTCAGAACCCCCCTAAATTTTCGAGTGAAATATTGAAAAAATCGTCAAAAAATTAAAACTGCTAATAGAGTTACGCAAGTAGATATTTCTCATGTAATTTTTCATTAGAAAACGATTGACATAAATTTGAGAACGCTAACATGAACCGTTCTCGAGATATTGCACATTTTTCAAAAAAATTATCAAAAAGTTATATAAAATAAAAAAAAAATATTTCCAATTGAGAAACATGTTCACTTTTCATATGTAATACCATGCCATAAATTTGGTGACATCATTCTCTTGGATCTAGCTCGTTCTATTCATGAAAAAAGATACTTTGAGTAATACTTTGTATTTGAACGCCAATAATCATTTATCTGCTGTAAGAATAATTTATCTCTCCGTCCATAACGCTTGGTGAAATTTTGGCAACGAATTTGGAGAAATGTCGCCAACTTGGGGACATTTTTAATTGTTGCCAAATTAACAAAAATCTCGCCAAATTGATAAAAATGACGCTAAATCATGAAAATGACGACTAATTGAAGAAAATCTTGGAAAGTACATAAGTATCTACCATAAGAATAACATTTTTTTAACTGTAAAAGTAGTAAATTCATTGCATTATATAAGGAAAGTCATGTGTTGCCCACATCAGACTTTTATATATGGGGTCGGTACTGAATTTTTGATTTTTACATTTCAAATCATAGGAAAATTATGTACGACCTCCACATCACATTCTTTTTTTTTCCTTTTCAAAGAAGAGCATCTTGTTCATCGTGCTTTTCCGTGAATTGAAAGAACCGCTGTACATTATAGGGTCTTTGTAAATAGAAGATAAGTCATATTTCAATATTTATCAAGAGATTGATCAACGTATTTAAGCTTCTACCTTTTGAGTTGAAATCGCTGTGTTTTTTCCGACGATAACTCATTAAAGGTATATCTGACATTTCTGAAATTTACTAATTTGTGCAGTTCAAATTGGTCCTGTAGATTTTACAGAAATTGAAAGAAAAACAACCTGAAACTGATGCGCTATTCTGCAAAATGCAACTTACTATGGTTGACAGTTTTAAATTATTTGTAATTTTTTTTTAGATCCCGTATAAACTATTTAAATTTTATAAAAATTGAAACCTCATTAATATGGATATCAAGTTTATGAATTTTATATTCGTTTATGTATTATATCCAATTATTAAAAATTGTTATTTTAAAAAATTGAAAACTTTGAATTATTCTACTGAAAGGACAAATAAACGCTTAAATAATCATAATTGGAAAGATATCTTTTAATACTTTCTTATTGTGATAATATTTATATTTTTAAAAAACGTATTTCTTACTAAATAAACATATATTACGTTTATTTAACTTATAATAATTTTGATCATTTTTTTTAATATCATCATCCATACTTTTTAGCATCAATTCAACAAATGTGTACATTTTATTATTTTGGACATATGTCGAAGCGATGGTCAAGCGGTAAAGGGCAGACGTTTCCTTGTGATCGCTCGGTTGCCGGGTTGTGGGTTCGAGTACGACCTGCGGACATGGATATTGTGATGTTGGGCTTGGTGTGTTCCGACCCCCACTGGTGCACCGGGGCAACGTCGTGTGACGGCTAACAGGTTCACGGCCCTGGCCATTGTTTAGGACACATTGACTGTTCATATTATATGTTCGGGATATTTATTCTGTTTGTATATAATGTATGTCTTATTCTCTGCCATTTGAAAAAAAATTGGACATATTCAAAATAAAAAAAAATCTGATGTGGTCAGCACATGACTTTCTCTATATAATGCAATGAATTTGCTTCTTTCACAGTGAAAAAAATGATGCACATGATCACAATGATGCAACATGTTTTCAATTTTGAATTGTACATTTGGCGCTGTTCCGGTTGACAATATGTAAAACTATTTTGAAGTACCCAATTAACTTATATTTTGCGCAACTATAAATTAAGAATTACCAATATTGATTGTATTCACAGTAAGTTAAACAGTCCATATATTAAAATATTTTAACAACTAATTCATCAATTTGGCGTCATTTTCGTTAACATGAGGTCATTTTTAAAATTTTAATGAAAATTTCGTCATTTTCGCCAATCTGGGAAAAATATCCCCCAGTTGGCGATATTTCGCGATATTTACACATAATTATTTTTGATTTTGGGCAGAAACTGTATTTAGGCTATCAATGAAACGATATCTGTAAAAGTTTGAAATTTTTTTCCAAGAAATCGTCTAGAATAATGAAGCTAATAATTAGTTTTCCCAGTTAAAAATGAGCATATTGACAAGATAAGAAAAGTCGACGATACACCCTTGTTTAGAATTTAAAATTAACTAAAATCAACTATCAAATTTGATGTCGCACCAAAGGAAGTCTATATATGCCATAGTAAACGGGCTGTAGTTAGCAGGCTAGCAGTAGATTGACTATATACTAGCATAACAAAGTTACAAAATGTTTGTCAGGGCGAAATAGCACATTTTTACCTAATACTTTAATGTGTTTAATAGACACAAAATAGTGAATTTAGAGTAATATTATGACTATTTATTATTGTTAAACTAGTGAGGCCCGCCTGCATTCTGCCCTTCACAAATTAAAACAAGAAAGATCAATCATGCGTAAAGCATTGATTATTAAATATTTTCCAACTGCAATGCAATTTTATTTAAACATCTATAAAATGCGATACAGTCAGCGGTGGTATTTTTAAAACTATCACAATACTACAATAATTTATTATATTTGAAAAATTCATAGGAAACAGATGAACTTTATTCAAATAAAGTCATCGAAATATAAATCACCTGGCTCTCAATATAAAAGCAATGAATATTTCATTCATAAACTTTTTTCATTCCTTTCATTCAGCGGCGATATTTTCAAAATTATCACAATACTACAGTAATTTATTGTAATTAAAAACTTAAAACCATGGATTTAAAACTATTTTCTAACTCCATGCATAGGAACTGCATAGGAACTGCATAGGAAACGTAATAAAATAGAATCGCCTGCGTCTCTATGTAAAATTAATTAATATTTCATTCATATCATCTATATTACAGACTCCAGAACTAAATAATTTTGTATTAAAGAAATTCAGCAATTCTTATACAACTCATCTTACAGTTTGATGTGTTTGCATTCTCCATATGTAAAATTAGGCTTCGTTGTAGAAATAATCAAAGTTTGATGATCATTTAAACGTTAAAATATTATAATTGCGTTGGCGCAGTATATAGATGCACAGAAAAAGTAAAAAATAAAGCGATTTTAAGACGGAAGCAACACTAAATATAAATTAAAATGTATTTTAAAAATCGCGATTATGAAAAACTATTTTAATAAAACTAATAAATATATTTTGCTAATTTATTTTTATATATTTTATGGGATAATTTGAATATTTGCTAAAATTTTCGAAGCAATTTTTAAATTTAAATTCGCTTAAAAAATGTTTGAAAAATTAGGTCTTATATGGTTCAATGTATTTTATTTTTTCAACCGGGCTTCAATTCAACAGACCACAGACCGTCTGAACAAAATACTAAAATTTCATTTTGATAAAGTCAATTTTACGATAGTTATCGTGCTAACGGTCAGACAGACAGACAGAATGAACAAAGTCATAAACACTTTTCAACTATAAAGTGTTAAAGAAAAGAAATTATTTATTCATGAAAAATCTACTGTAATTAATAACAACACTCATTCACTGGCTGCGTAGCCGCAACCTTAAAGAAGGTTTTATAATATTTATTGTTATAAATAAATTAAAAAAACTCTGATGTGGGCAACACATGGCTTTCCTTATATAATGAAATGAATTTACTACTTTTACAGTAAAATAAATAAGTTTTCCTTCTAGTAGATACTAATATCCTTTCCAAGATATTGTATTTTCGACAATTAGTCGTCATTTTCATTGATTTATCGTAATTTTTATCCATTTGGCGAGATTTTCGTTAATTTGGCAACATTTCAAAAAGTCGCCAAGTTGGCGACATTCCGCCAATTTCGTCGCCAAAATCTCACCAAGCGTTATGGATGAAGAAATAAGTTATTTTTACAGCAGATAAATTGGCGTTCAAATGCAAAAGTATTACTCAAAGTATCTGTTTTCATGAATGGAACGAGCTAGATCCACGAGAATGATGTCACCCAATTTATCGCATGATATTATATATGAAAAGTGAACATGTTTCTCAATAGGAAATTTTTTTTTCTATTTTATATGACTTTTTGATAATTTTTTTGAAAAATGTGCAATATCTAGAGAACGGTTCATGTTAGCGTTCTAAAATTTATGTCAATCGTTTTCTAATGAAAAATTACATAAGAAATGTCTATTTGCGTAACTTTATTATTGGTTTTTATTTTTTGACAATTTTTTCAAAATTTCATTCGAAAATTTAGGGGGGTTCTGAACATTCGATTGCGTATAAAAACAATAGGCTTCCAGTATTTACAGATTGTGATTTTTGTACCAAATTTCGTTCGAATCGGTCCATTCGTTCGTCAGTTATCGTCTCCACAGACCCACTGACACACACACACACACACACACACATATTTTCACACACACACACACACACAGAAATCGCTTCAAAAGTGTTTGATTCGTGATCAGGGATGCTTGAAACGTGCTCTCCCGTCGAAACTCGAATTCGAATTTTCGACCCCGTCACAATACTTTCCTTATACATTATGTATATAAGGAAAGTAATATATCCAATATCCTGCTTCATTTTCAGTATCTGATGCCATACGTAACGTAAATCTCCAGAATTCACCAATGTTGTAAGTAAGTTAAAATGGTGTCCTATATTTAGGTTCGTTTTCAGAATCTGATGCCATACGCAACGTAGAACTCCAAAATACTGCTCTTTGTATATAGATACTAAGGAATTGACTGGTGCTGATAGGGATCATGGGGAAAAAAGTTGTAATTGGAAATTGAAGTATTTTGGTGAATTGGCAAAATATAATTACCCCACACCTACATAATCACCTATCACCACATTTGGTGCCGTGATTAGAATTAAAACCTGGGTTCTTTCGAACAGGCGGGAACTATCTTCATTAAACTGATCCTGATTTTAGTCATTTAGTCATCTACAACTGTCTTCAAAATAAAAATTGTCTTATTCTGGAGAGCACAACATTTTTTTGGTTGAATTTATTCTATTATTCGTCAAACTTATAACACTTTGTTGGTTACTGTTCAGTTATCACCAGTTGACTTGTCACCAGTATTTCCAAAGAAATTAAAATATTACTTATCTGAAGAACTCTAAAACATTACCTTTATCTGCGTCATTATATTAAGCAGTCTGAAACTGTTAATTTATTAATCTAAAATTCATTATTTACTTATTTTACATTGTTACAATACTTTGTTTTTTATAAATATTGCCAAGTTGAATGGCAATACCAACATAATGTTATCTTTCTTTAGTGTATTTTATCGTATATCTACATAGGAAACAATCAGCTCAATATTTATCATATAGCGAAAATATTGTCTCTATAATTGATGCATTATATCTTGTCATCCCTTATACCTGCTTTTAATAAGATAAAAGGTACTTAATTTTATTGCTCATTTTACTTTTATTTAACCCACTTTGTGTTCTGCATCTCCTTTCATTTATCGGTTGATTGATAAACGCATCTCCGAAGAATACTTTATGTGATCGTTTAATGTCTTCCACAAAGTTGATTGCTTCTCCATCGAAAGTGAAAGATTGAAAGAAATGATATCTTTCAGAAAAATCACCGCGGCCTTCCGTTTTTGATTAAAAATGAATTTTTATGCTTTTGAAGCAATTTCGAAATCATCCATCAAATTGAAAATAATTATTTTTGAAAGAAAAACTTAGTAAATAAGCAGCATAAAAAAATATAAAGATGTCAAATTGTTTTATCTGCAAAACAAGCTTTCTTCTGGGAGAAACTGACATACCTATAGATAAAATATATAAAGTTTTTAAAGTTTGCAAGTTAACGAACATTTATGCTTATGTGTCGCTTATGAATAACAAATAAGTTTATAACGTCTACAATTTTTATATAGAAATCATACAAAATTATTGAGGAACGAACATATGTTTTACATAAATTTTAACTTATATAAAAGCGTATATGAAACGTATAAATAACGTATATAAAACGTATAAGTAGGTATATTAAACGTATAAATAACTATATAAAACATATAAATAACGTATATAAAACGTATATATAACGTATATAAAATCGTATAAATAACGCATATAACCACGAATATAAAATCAAGAATTTGAAAATGTTCTCAAACATAAATATATATAGAATTTTTCAAGCATTCTATGAACTAATGTTCTTGTTCTGCAATGTCGTTTATCTTGTATATAAGAAAAGAAAGCAGTTTTCATTTAAGGAAAATATCTGTTTTAATGATTCCTTGTGTTTTTATGATCTTCTTGATATATGCTTGTAATACTATAAAAGTAAAATATTTTTATTGGTTGTTTTATTTTTATTTAAGTACTTTATGATCCGTAACTCCATTCCTTTATCTGCTGATTTATAAACTATCTCTAATAAAATCGTTATGGGATCATTCATTATTTCCCCAAGTTCCATGGCCTCTTTTAGAATGAAAATAAATTAACTCTTTTGGGACGACGGAGATGGTTTAACTTTTTGAGGAGTACCTAACTTAAAAATTCTTTAGAGACAATCTGCTTCGAAATAATTCTTTTAAATTATATATAAATTTTACTGGTATTGAAGAATGCTCAAAATTGCATCTCGAATAAATATAAATTGGAATTAATGCTGGAACTATAAATTTGTCACTTTAATGCTTTTATTTCGATATAAATAATTTATTTCAAATTAATTCAGGAGTAAAATTGTGCAATGTCTAGATAGTTTTATACATTAGGTTTTCAAATTATATTTAATTTATTTTCAGAAGTAAATTACCATTACCGTAATATGATTTGAAATTATTATTCCTATTATTTAATTATTTTATTTTAAACGTCAGCTTTAACATTCATTATTTTGCAATTTTATAATAGCAATACATTTATATAGTTAAAAATTTTTGAATTTGATTAATTAAAATGTTGTTTTCTGCCTCTCTTAAGTCTCTAAAAATGTAAACTTTATTAATTTCATAATTAGTGTAGTAGCCACGTTACATGAAATCAATTTATACCCCAATCTATCGATTCTTTCAAGAAATATCATTGTTACAACGGGGAAAGTAACATCTACAATATATCCTTAACGTATCATGATAACATCTTGAACAATGATTTTATTCAATTTTTACTTTCCCTGCAATACATGGTAATGTATAGGGAAAGTATTGGAATCATACCGAAAATCACAACTCGAGTTTTCGACGGATCTACACGTTTCGAGACCTCAAGAATACGAAAAAACCATTTTTAGCGTGACGTCTGTGCGTGTGTCTGTCTGTCTGTCTGTCTGTCTGTGTGTCTGTCTGTCTGTCTGTGTGTGTGTCTGTCTGTCTGTGCAGATTTTGTATCCACTGTAACTAAAAAACTAATGGACCGAATTTCACAAAATTCGGTAGATGAGTCACGTATAGGTCATTCTGGTGCTGATTAGATTTTGGTACGATTCGGAAAAAAATAACCTGCCTTTTTTTGCAAAACGGCCCGCAAAAATCTTCAAAATCTAAACTAAAGAACTAGGTATACTAAGATATATCCATTAAATGCCCGTTTAATACGTAATGTTTAACGACGAAAAGAATAAGACCAATCCCATTACACTAGGACTAGCCGTTCTCGAGATATTTTAGTTTTTCGTACTTTCCCTACGCCACCTTTCAAAATAAGCCCGGTTACCGAATGAGAACGAAAATTGAATAAGAGTGAAATAAATTTAATTATTACTTTCCCTGCAATACATGGTAATGTATAGGGAAAGTATTGGAATCATACCGAAAATCACAACTCGAGTTTTCGACGGATCTACACGTTTCGAGACCTCTAGAATACGAAAAAACCATTTTTAGCGTGACGTCTGTGCGTGTGTCTGTCTGTCTGTCTGTCTGTCTGTGTGTCTGTCTGTCTGTGCAGATTTTGTATCCACTGTAACTAAAAAACTAATGGACCGAATTTCACAAAATTTGGTAGGTAAGTCACTTGTGGGCGGGGCTAGTGCTGATTAGTTTTGGATACGATTCGGAATAAAAGAACCCGCCTTTTTTTGCGAAATGGCCCGCAAAAGCTTGTATCCACTCTAGCTGAAAAACTAATGGACCGAATTTCACAAAATTCGGTAGATGAGTCACGTATAGGTCATTCTGGTGCTGATTAGATTTTGGTACGATTCGGAAAAAAATAACCTGCCTTTTTTTGCAAAACGGCCCGCAAAAATCTTCAAAATCTAAACTAAAGAACTAGGTATACTAAGATATATCCATTAAATGCCCGTTTAATACGTAATGTTTAACGACGAAAAGAATAAGACCAATCCCATTACACTAGGACTAGCCGTTCTCGAGATATTTTAGTTTTTCGTACTTTCCCTACGCCACCTTTCAAAATAAGCCCGGTTACCGAATGAGAACGAAAATTGAATAAGAGTGAAATAAATTTAATTAAAATAAAGAGAACGTGGATATAAGTCTGCAGGGAAAGTTATGTGCTGTCCACATCAGATTTTTATATACAAGAACATCAGCATATTTAATAACAGTTTCACTTGATATTGTGTGAAAGGTAAGTAGTTCAAACTTTTTTAAAGAATATTTTAGCAGTATATCCGTTCGTCTTACGGAATATATAATATAAAGAAACTTAAAATTAACAATTGTGTACAAATTCCTATAGTATTCTAAATGGCACTACTATCCAAAACAGTCTATTAAAATATTTAATTTAATTAACCTAGAAAGAATTTTAAGAATTTCTGTTTTCGCTATGCAAAATTATCTTTACAGGCAGACCTGAGAATAAAACATCCCAGTCCCGTTTTAAAACAAATTTACAAAAAATATGAAATTGGATAAATATGTGTCAGGATGAAAGCGCTATGAAATTGGATCTACGTATGCAAAAATGAAAGTGCTAAAATAGTATTAGAATATATATATATACCCGCATCAATTTTATTTTTTTAACAAATAAAATTGATGTGGGAATCAATTGGCTAAACTCAATACATGAGTTTAAAATTTGTTTGCCCAAAATAAAACATATGACATGAGAAATTGAAAATATTAATAATCCCCATAACCTCTTAATACCGAAAACCGTCATAAATATAATTCAGTCAAAAATGTAAATATGATAAAAATTTATGTATATATACATTTTTTAATTATTTAAATAGGAAATGGTTTAATAAAACTCGCCTGCTGTATAAATTAATAGGGTTTAATTCCGTTGCTTAGCAACATGATATCAAATTTTATTTTACAAATAAATTTACGCCAAATATATCTCTTTTTAAGGTTTATTTTTTATTAATAGCTCAACAACACCTGTTTCTAAAATATGGCATACACTAAAATTTAAGTGAGTCTATTTCACGGCTGCCCACAGCATTTAATGAAATTCGGTGAATCATAATCCCCCGTGATGAGGAGACAAACACGCTCACACACGCATACATATACAGACAGATTTTCAATTTTGTTTATATATTTGAAGATCATCGTTATTGTTCCAAGAATGTTTGTTGTGTAAAGTAGGAAATAATGATATACAATTTAAAGCTTAAGAAACATGGAATAGAAATGTGCATTTTGACGAAGCGATAACTGTACATTGATATGTTAAAGTTTTTTACCATGTTTAAAGTGGATGATAAAATATACGTAATCCATTTCTCTTTGCTCGTTTCGTGCGCGTCATGTCTTCAAGTTTCTCGCTTGATTTATAATCGAGTGTCACTTATGAATATGAATGAATTCGTTTAAAGTCTTGCGCCGACTTGTTCAACCATGCTTGAACTGGCTTAGCAAGAACTATTTTACAGACTGAACACTTCTTGAAATGCTATGAATAAAATTTGAGTCAGTAATTCTGAAATAGTTTCTGTATTACCGCATACTACCAGGTCTAATATGTTGAGTTGATTCATTTCTTGATTAGTCACAAAATCCACCGTAAGAGGGAATTATAAATCTAATTTTGGAATCATGCTCTAAATGTAGTAACCAACATCAGTGGACTCGTTCTTCACTTGTTAGTGTTTTTGAAGGAGGAATAGTTAATAAAATGCCGGTAAAAAATTTACTATATGTCAAATTTGTACAAGCTTCTAATCTTTCTGTAGTTGGGCATTGAATTATTAATACATAATTTATTATTTTAATTATTAATGTATTGCAATTAAAATGCAATTGAGACGAAAATGTAACGGCGATTATTCGTAATTGCGGCAAGTTATTTTAATTTTAATTACTCAATTGTTTATTACTCAATTTATTAGTAATTTTAAATCGTTAATTATAACTATTCTTCCATTTATTTCACATATTACTTGACTCTAATACATTTTTATTTTTTTTAAATGCTCACTCATCGTTTGCATCGCTCCACTCCAGACATTTTACATGTATGTCTACACAGAATCAATGCTTTATGGAACTGAAATTTATTTTTTTCTGTTTCTTTTATTGTACAGTATGTACAGTATGTATCTTTTATTGTACAGTGCGTTCAATAAAAATTTGAAAAATTGAATGCTCCAAGTTTTAATAATCAATCAATAAAAATTGCTATTAACAATTACGATTTGTAATTCTCATGATTAATTACTTTCCTCAATTATTTTGTTTAATCGTTTGCAAAACTTGACGATTATAACAATTACAGTTAATAGTAGATAAACATAACGGATAAGCTAGAATATGTTTTGACCAACTATGATTAATAGCGATGTCGATAGTGATGGCAATAGTGATGATAGGGCAAATAAGGATAGAAATATACTGCACATCTGTGTTTACGTCAAAGGGTACGTTTTACAACGTGGAATCTTCTTCTCAACTCAAACTCCAGCATCGGTAGACTGGTTTCGTGTTTTTTATTGCGCTCATCTTCCCTAATAGGCATCAGCTGTACCTACAGTAAACTGTTTGTGGTAGGTTTTCGGTTTAGCGCAATGAATTTTGTAAATATTTACTAGCAGCATACCCGTTCTTCGTACGGAGTATATAATATAAAGAAACTTATAATTCGCAATCATGTGCAAATTCTGTTAAAATATTAAATTTATTGCTCCTAAAGAGAAGTTTAAGAATATCTCTTCTCACTATGCAAAATTATCTTCACGGGTAGATCTGAAGAATAAAGCATACTGGCCCCTTTTGTAAGCAAATTTACAAAAAAAAAATAGAATTGAATCAATATATGCAACCCCGTACTACTTATATTGTCGCAGATTAGAAAATATACCAGTCTGTTAGTAGAAGATTACCCGTATTACAATATGAGTCTAAAAATTCTTTGCCAAAGTAAAACAGATAACGTAATAAATTTAAAATATCAATAATCCCCGTGCTCTTTATACCAGAAGGTCGTAATTGATTCCAAGATATGCCAATATATATCAAAACATATGTCAATGTACCTGTACTACTTATATTCTCGTCGATTAGAAGATATACCCATATGTATTTGTAGAAGATTACTCGTACAACCTACAATATATGAGTTTAAGCAATTTTTGTCATAATAAAACAATTGCATAATAACTTGAAAATATCAATAATCCCTGAATCAATAATTCCTGAAAATATCAATAATAATAATGTTTAAACCTGAAGACCGTAATTGATATTATCCAGTCAAAAATGCAATAAGAAAAATCAAATAGTTTTTTCTAAAATATATTTTTATATCCATTTACTTATTATTCAAATCCAAAAAATAATAATTAAAATTAACAGACTGATTTAATTTAATTGCGTTTCTGAGCAACATGATATAAGATAGAATCTTCCTCATAAACTGCGAAATTAAATAACCATTTTGTTTTCTGTATACTTTTCATTGTTCAGTAAATGCTTGTGAAAAATAACCATGGAGATAGATTTTCCATTTAAATTCATGTTTTAAACAAATCATGCTTTCAGATAGTGACTAATTTACGCAAAAATCCTCCATCAAACTCAGAAATAAAGTTTTAATTCAAGTGGACGTTTTAAACAAAACGATTTTCATCCTTTTCGTTTGGATAAACCACGGAGTTAGAGAGTAGAACTGCAAGGAAAAAGTTCCGTTTTTAATTAATATCTCAACAACTCCTAGTCTTAGAAACCCAAAACTTAGAGCAAATTTATGGGGGCTTATTTTAAGGGTACCCACCAAATTTCATTAAATTCGGTTCAGCCGTTCTCTCGTGATGATGCGACAAACGAAAATTTTGTTTTTTACTAATATCTCAAGAGCCACTGGTTATAGAAACTTAAGTCATGGACTGAATTTTAAGTGGGGCTATTTCCAGGCTACCCACCAAATTTCGTCAAATTCGGTTTAGCTGTTCTTCCCTGATGATGGGACAGACAGACAGACAAATTTTCAATTTCATTTATATAGATTTTTCATTTCGAATTTATTTATGCAATAACACTTTTCCTTTATATTAGCACTAATATGCAGGCGGAAATCTTTTAATGAGAACCAAAAATAATGTTAAATTTTGAGGGATGAAAATATAAAAAAAAGTTATATACTTACAATGCAGCTATAGTTTTAGCCACTTGTCAACACCAATCTTCTCAAACATCTCACAACTGTGTGATTAAAGTTGCCATCTACAGGTCACTAAACAAATGACAAAGACTGGCCATCTAACCGGGATTTACCCTAGGCTTGGGGATTTACCCCCCGGGATTTACCCCCCGGGCTTTACGCCTGGCTTAGGAAAAAACCTTTATATTTAAAGTGTTTAATTCAAAAACTAACCAAGTCAATTTCGCACCTCAATTCTACTTACCCATTGTTATATTGCTGCACTTTTTATTTTGGGTCATAGTCACGCCTGGTATCAGTAATGTTAAGATATTTATAACAATATTTATCGTCTAATTAACATGTGTAATTAATAGTAGAAGTACCTGCTAAGATATCTATATTCATAAAAGGGTTCATGAATAATGGCCAGCAATATTTATTTTTATACAACTTTCGACAAAACAACTGTAACTCAAACAGTACACGATCCCAGTGTTTGTATTTGAATTGCTGAACTGGTTGGAAAAATGCCATAATAGCACACACTGTATTTTGCGTATATAGCACATATATATAGTCATGTTTTAAATAACATTCCACTCGTATTTTGAGATGATAAATTTGGTGAATTAAACTGTAAGATTGCAGCACTGCTACTACCAGGCCCACAAAGGATTAGCAGTCTAATATCAATGTAAATTTTAACAACAAGAATATCTATATTATAAATAACAATTATAATGAAAGCTTAATTTGAGCAAAGAAATGTCTCATCATTTTCAGAGTTAAATATTTTAATGTATGTATACTAATTAATTTAGTTACAGGTTAAAATCGGACAACACGCTGTTGGATAATTGCTGATACAATGCACAAAGTAACTGTACGACGATATACTATAATAATTATTACACCACATTTAAGTTGGTCTCACTAATTTTACCACCACACTAATAATAGACCATTTCTCTATTCATTTAACGTCTAATACTTCAAACTACTTAGATTCAACCTGAAACTAGTATTCTTATAATTTCAGCAACGCGGTATAATTTTATACACGCTTTAAAAATATATATTTGCAATAAGTCTTATCCAGTTATGGAAGTTTTTTGTCGTAGCTCTGTATCGATTCTAGAGGAAAATCTATAGCCCATAACAAGAAAACGCAATTTATTGGGGAAAAAACTGAGTTGCCAAATAAGGGAACACAAAGACCCAATTTAATTTTTAACAAGGAAAAGGATGTAGTTTTAAAGAAAAATCTATTGAACACAGAAAAGCGCTACGTGTTTGAAGTGGTAATGAAGTTAAAACGAATGTTCAGAATTTTATTTTGGAGAAGTTCGTTGAACATTTTTTCTGGTTTTAAGCGAATAGGGAGAAGTCAACGAAAATGATGATAATAGGGTTGATTAACGGTAAAGTTGTTGCTGTAACTAACCGCTAAAATCTTGCCTAATGCTATGCGTAATCGCCAGTGGAATATCTCTGTATTACAGTATTCTTGCCGTGATAATTTTGATGACCAGCTTTAATTGTCGGCAGCCCAAATATGGCAAATTGCGTATTTATTATTTTTGAATTACTTTTTTTTTAATCGTCACCTAATTTGAAATTTTGGAACTTTATTATCTGAAAGTAGAAGCGGATGGAATGAGACCCAAACCGAGATGTTAGCCTAAGAAGTATTCGATGATTGTGAAAATTACTTTTGAATATTTTAATTATTCCTTTGCATCCTCATCCATAATTCGCATTTTCAAAATATTCGTGTTTCGGGCCGATATGGAACCTGAGACCAAAACTAAGATTCTAACTAGATTGTAAGCGCCTGATCATTACGCAAAGATGTCTTGAGTATTTCATTATTATTCCTTTGCACCGTTATATATAATTCAAATATTTGATAAAACATTGTTTTCTTTGGTTCTGAAACTGAACGACGGATAGAATGACACCGATACTAGAATTCTAGTTGCGGTGGAAGTACTTAATAATTTTGATACATCACGCCCACTCAGTCTGTTCAGTGCCTATTATATAGATATTTCGATCTTTGTGACAGATTTGTCAATATTTGGCGCTAAATTTGGTTATTTGGCGACATACATGGCAAAATATTGCACACCTGGCGACTTTTGCTCACTTTCTGGAAATACAATATATATTAGAAACACTTCTTTATGTCTATTTATATACCTATTCATCCTGCTTGGAGTTAAATTTGGTGACAATTTAGCGAACGAAGTAAAGTATATGTTTAGAACTTTGGACAAATTGGAGACTTTTAGAAAATATTATATAAAATAGCTTTTATTTCAGTATGCCTGTCTATCTGTCTGTCCTGCTTGGTTACACATTTGGTGACAGTTTTGTGATATGAGCAAAACATTTGGAGAACATGTTGACCGAATATTGTTAACTCGGCGACGTTTAGAAAATTCGTAAATTGACGAAAATTCAACTTCTCAGGAATTTTTATTCATCTATTTATTTAGGATGACAATAGACGTTAAACTCCGACTTTGTCAATTTTCACCAGATTAGCAAAATTTTTTGTACATGTACTAAATCTACAATTGTCTCATATTACAATTGTCTTATACCTCCTTTTTTCATGGAAGTATTAGATAATCACATGAGCTTATGTCTCCGTCATATGACTTGGTTCATAAAGTGAATAATTACTTTGCTGAGGTGTGTACGTTATACGTTGAACGTTCTGATGTACGTTATGCGTAGAACGTTGTGATTTATGTTTTACGTTGCACGTTGTGATGTACATCATACGTTGAATGCTGTGACGTATGTTATGCTTTGAATGTTGTGATGTACGTTATATGCTGAACGTTGTGATGTACGTGTTGTGGGTTGTTGCTTTGTCTAAACATATTGCTATATTTAGTTGATGATATCTTCCTAAAATCTCCCGTAATTTTTGTTATAAATGTAATTATGCATATGTCCTCTAGATGATGGGGTACATCGTTTTGTTCAAACTAAAAGTATTCTTGGCATCAACTGGTAGAACTTGTCTTAACATATATCAATAATTATAATTGAAATCAAATAAATATATACCGTACTAATCAAGATTAGTTGAATCTTGATCTGTGTGTGTGTGTGTGTTAATTTGGCCATGCTGATCTGAAAAAAACCGCTTTTATGTTTCTAGTTAGGAAAAGGTTTTCGATAGTCGTGGGAACTTTTCAAAAGCTATTACCTGGAGCTTTTTATGGAGCAATTAGTTTTGCTATCAATTAAACCCCTCGGAAAAATGCAAGAAATTATATTGAAATATTTAACCTCATCTGCCTTTGTAAGTGGATCAGAGAGTTAATTATTCTCCGGTTACAAGTACTCTATATTCAAATTTGGGTGCGAATTGCAGAGTATTAGATTGAATTGCTGAGCAATAGACTGAATGGCAAAGCATTAGACCGAATCGCAGAGTACTAGACTGAATAGTAGAGTACAGAACTGAATTGCAGAGTATTATACTTAAAAGGTAATTAATCACTCAGTTTTGCTACTGCCTATGCCACATTAATACTATGTAAAGACCCTGAATTATATTAAGACACCACTTCCAAAATTTACCCCACTACACCTCTTGAAACCTCGAATATCCAAATGAAAAGGTTTAAAAATACAAATTAGTTTACCATGTCGTGTAAAATATACTAGAATGTTGGTTACAAATTATATTTTCAAACAAAATAGAAATGATTTTGACATTTCCAAAATCGTCTGAAATGGTTTGGAAGATGCAATAATAGTTTGTAATGCTCTTTCTTCTGTTTCTTCAAGCGGATGTCAAAACTGGGCAGTTGAGTTCTCCAAAAGCGAATACATATACAGTTATTATTTGAAATCTTTATATATATATATATATATATATATATATATATATATATTTACAAAATTCTATAAACTCAGTCGGGCGAAAACAATCCCATTCGTGCCGCGAATGACGAGCGATTTTCCACATTTCTACATTTTGTCACGTTGTTATCTCACAAAATTGAGGAATATTTGGACTCAATCCAAAGCTCTGGAACGGAAAAGGCTTTTCTTTTTGTTTGAAATGGTCTTTCAATTTCTAGTTATAGAAATATATTATACTTGCGAGATATAAGACGCAGAACTATACTTTTGCGTCTCCTGTGACGTGCAAAGTTGAGAAGTGTGTTTTTCTTTATCATGACGTCTCAATTAAATTGATGTCAAAAAGTATTTTCATACTAACCGTTTCCATCAACGCTGGTTGCCACTAAATGTGATACGTACACACTTTATAAGGGTTCTGAATATTAAAAATCATTCCAAAGTATAGCGAAAAACGGCAGACGCGTTTTATTGCTCTGCTAACGTAAAAATTGCGGTATGTAAAGCAATATTTTATATCCTTTCATTGTATGTTTAATTATTTTTAACGTTTTCAATTAAAAATATGCTAATTATAGCATTATTTTTCAACAGTTTGGTTTGAAAATTAGACAACAAACGATTTCCGCATTTGAAACGTAACTCGGTAACCATAATTACCACAATGAAATAAAGAAAATTAAACAAATTTATTGATAAAATTTAATAAAAAATATCGTCTGCTATTGAAATATCTCAAGAACTGTTGATTATATACCCATAGAGCTAATTAAGGAGATTTACGATTTTTCCTTTCTGTGCAAGAGGATATAAAATAAAATTTTGTGTGTTTCACAATTATATCGGAAAGAATATTGGAATAAACAAATTCTGCGATTTACAAATTTTTCGATTTTTCGATTTCACATTTTTTTTATTACTTACAACTCATACCCCAGGTATGTGCAAAATTTCAAATTTTTACTTTCTGCCATTTGGGAAGTTGTTGAGACCCAGACCGTCCGACCTACCAGAAAGGTGTAAGGTAACTGTTTGGACGGCCCGGGAAGTGCCACCCAATTTAGAACGTAACCCATTGGGGGAGACATCCACAGGGACCGTACCCTCCTTCCCCTACCACCAACCTCTTGGAAGGACTTGCGGACCCACATGTTTAACGTGATCGTACTCCGCATGAACACGACGGCAGTTGTGGCAGGGTGCAAATCCAGGGCGCAAACCATCGGGCTACCGCGCCCGAAATGAGCCAACAGCACGTGGTGTTCCCAGGTGGTCACCCACCCAAGTACTACCGATGCTGTTTGACTTCGGTGGCCATTTGGGAAGTGTAATACTTCACTTAATCCGCCAGTCTCACTCAGTCAAAGCTTACTGTTTAAAAAAGTTTAGTTTTGATAACTGTTACCTTTAATAGTTGTAAGTTTAGAATCCTGCAACCTATGCATAGGCCAGTGTCTGTAAAAAGCCAGGTATGACTAGCCTTTTACCTCTTTCTGGATGCTCCACTTTAATTGTGAACTCGGATTGTAATTTTAAAGTATTAATTTCGCTCAAAAGTAGATGTCGACCTGAACCGGAATCATTTTCGGACTACCCGGATTGAATCCAGTTATGCTACCAATCACACCACTTTGGCAGTAAAATGAATTACTTTGAATTACTTTACAACAACGTTTTACGAAATTGCGTTCCGAAAGATATAAATAGGTGTTCCATAACAAAATCACAAACATTTAGTGACTTTATAATATTGAATTTTTCCTTCATAAATTAGTGTTTAAGCATGCTTCTCACATAGTTCAATTTCAATTTAATTATTTCTTCTAGTTTATCCAACATTTTTCCTAGCTTACATTCTTGCATCGAGTAATTTACAGTTCAATTACAATAAAGAGTTTCGCTGTTTCTGAGAATATAATTTTCTGACAATATTTTTACACTGTAATTTTCTGGCACTATTTTTCTGGCACTATTATTTCCTGATACTTCCTCAAATCAAAAACAGTGTGTTCTTCACAAACGTTAAGATACAACTGCCAAGGCATTGTATCGTAGCGTTTAATAAAAGCAGACTGTTCTTGATCTGAGGAATAAAACTCGTAACGAGTTCAAAACAATTACAGTATTTTTATTTTCTTATGCCTGCTTTCTTCAAGGAAGTATTAAAAATATATGTTACGTTTCAATAACTAAATTATTTCGAATTAAAAAGTAATCTGCATTCAAATTTTATCGATGATCTTTTAACAGTAGTAGCCTATGGCTAAATGTTTGATTCTAATGAAATGGTTGTCTATAAAGACAAATGAATTTGTGAATCAATTATTCTACAGATGTGAAAGTTGTATTTCTAGGAAGTTATTTCGTCAATAGTTATTTTTTTGAAAGTATAATATTTATTGTGTATAAAATACTTACTAATCGGAACATTTATGATATTATATTTTGCATTTGTATTTCAATTTTTCATTTATTCATTATTCATTTTTACTTTCCTTATATACATAATGTATAAGGAAAGTATTGTGACGGGGTCGAAAATTCGAATTCGAGTTTTTGTGTGTGTGTGTGAAAGTATGTGTGTGTGTGTGTGTGAAAGTATATGTGTGTGTGTGTGTCAGTGAGTCTCTGACGACGATATCTCCCGAATGAATGGTGCGATTCGAATGAAATTTCGTACAAAAATCACAATACGTGCATACTTTAAGACTGCTGTTTTTAACCGTAATCGAATGCTCAGAATACCCCTAAATTTTCGAGTTAAATTTTGAAAAGATCATCAAAAAATCAAAACCTTTAATAAAGTTACGTAAGTAGACATTTCTTATGTAATTTTTCCTTAGAAAACGATTGACATAAACTTTAGAACGCGAGCACGAACCGTTCTCGAGATATTGCACATTTTTCAAATAAATGTATCAAAAAATCCTATAAATTAAAAAAATATATTAACTGTTGAGAAACATGTTCACTTTTCATATGTAATATCTTGCGATAAATTTGGTGACATCATTCTCGCGAGTCTAGCTCGTTCCATTCATGAGAAAAGATACTTTGAGTAATACTTTTGTATTTGAACGCCGATAGTCATTTATCTGCTATAAGAATAACTTATTTCTCCGTCCATAACGCTTGGCAAGATTTTGACGACAAATTTGGTGGAATGTCGCCAACTTGGCGACATTTTAAATATTGCCAGATTAACAAAATCTCGCCAAATGGATAAACATGACTCTAAATCAATGAGCATTACGACTAATTGTCGAAAATTTAATAACTTGGAAAAAAGTATCTACTATAAGAAATCTACTATAAGTATCTACTATAAGAAAAACCTATTTTTTTACTGTAAAAGCAGTAAATTCATTGCATTATACAAGGAAAGTCATGTTTTGCCCATATCAGATTTTTTGATAAATATAGTTTATTTTGTAATTAAATATATTTAAAGTGAACATTATCTCGAAGTAGTAATATTCTGTAGAAATCACCAAATTGCAAAATAGTTCTACTACTAAAATACTTTGAAAACAACTGTGGTTATATCTTATACGAGCATGAATTCCCCCCCTATCTTTTTAAATATATTCTCATTATCTATATGAAAAATGTTAAAAAATAACATTTATATTATTATGTCATAAAATATACGGTATTGCACTCTATGAATAACGTTTCCAAACAAACTACAAATATTTTTCGGCATTGAAGCTCGCTTGCAATGGCTTGGAAGATGAAATTGTAATTCTTAACACTTTTTCTTCTGTTTTTAAGCGGATATCATAGCTGGGCAGCTGAGTTTTCTTCTTCAAAGGCGACTGCAGTAGCAGTTATTACTTGCAACCTTATATTTATTTATTTATTTTTTTTTGCAAAATTCCTTGGACTTAAACTCAGTCATTTGAAGAAAATCCCATTTTGTACTAGGAATGACGAGCATTTTTCCACATTTCTACATTTTGTCAGGTTGTTATCTCGCGAAATTGAGAAATATTTGGACCTAATCCAAAGCTCTGGAACGGAAAATCTCTTTTTTGGGAGGGGGAGGGTGGGGAGCCTTTAAAATACTTGTTCTAGAGATATATAAATGCCGTTCAGCCAGATTTAAGGCGCAGAACTGGAGTTATGTCTATTGTGTCAGTGTTTTAGAGAGAAGTGGAAATGAGTTGTCCATTTATAATGGAGCCTCGTTTAATTGTCAAAAACTGCTAATGTTAAATGTTAATGCATGTGTAATCTGTTATGTTAAATGCTAATGCATGTGCTAAATGTTTTTTATGTGTTTTTTATACGGTGTATAGGCAATTGATATATCATCATTCGCCTATACACCGGCCAGAACCGTGAACCTATTGGCCGGCACATGACGTTGCTCCGGTGGACCAGTGGGGGCCGGAACACACCGCGTCCAACGACACAACACCTATGCCTGAAGGTGGGACTCGAACCCACAACCCGGCAGCCGAACGATCGCTAGGAGACGCTTGCCTTGACCGTTCGACCACCGCGTCGGCATGTGCTAAATGTTAATGCATGTGTTATGTTAAATGTTAATGCATGTGTTATGTTAAATGTTAATGCATGTGTTATGTTAAATGTTAATGCATGTGTTATGTCAAATGTTAATGCATGTGTTATGTTAAATGTTAATGCATGTGCTAAATGTTAATGCATGTGTTATGTTAAATGTTAATGCATGTGCTAAATATTAATGCATGTGTTATATTAATTGTTAATGCATGTGCTATGGGTTATGTTATGTTAAATATAAATGCAATGTATAATGTTAATGCATGATATTTATATGGACTGCTTTTAAGTTTCAAGGGTCACGAACTGCTAAACTTTAAAAAAAATTTCAAAGATAAAATGTAAATAAAAACATAATTTAAAAATTTGACGCTAGCTGCGAAGTAGATCACCGCAGAGGTTCACAAACTTTGGCAATTAATACGCTTTCTTGCTTGAGAAATCTGTCCATAGATGTTTTTCGTTGTACTAGAAAAGTAACTCTAACTGTTAGGAATGGTCAATCATGTTCAGCATAAAATGGACAATCATGTTCAGTCAATTATGTTCAGTATAAAATGGTCAATCATGTTCAGTCAATCTTGTTCAGTAGTACTGAAATAGCTGTTACATCAATTTTGCACATTTCAATATATCTATTGGCATGGTAATTAAATGCCAATTACAGGTAATAATCATACTCGAAGATATCTAAATTTTAATTTCACTGAAAGGTATTTTATCTTAAAATATATTTTTTATTTTATCGGGGAAATTAGTCAGAAAATATAAAAATCTACATATTTCAAAGCTACAAATCTAAAAATATTTTAGCTGAGTACTGAACAGAAGCCATTTATGTCATAAAAGTATTGAAATACTTGTATGAAAATAGTGATTCACATAAAAGCTATATTTCAGTAAGCTAGTATAACAAGTATATCTAAATTATAAATTGATTCTCGTGATTCATTTGTCATAAATGTATGTATTTAGTACACATTGAGACATTGTAAAGAATCTTGCTGCTCCAACCGGAAATCGAACCCTGGATCTTCGAAATGACCAGTCGCTACTTTACCCCATTGAGTTACTGAGACGACATTGCTCGTCAAAGTCGTCTCTGCATTCTCCATCTTCTAATGTCAGATTGGCAGGCAACTGACAATCTGACTGACTACCTCCTGCTATTTTACCTATTATTACTATTACTACTGTTTTTACTCAGGTTAGCATCCTTCACGGTCGTTATACTCTTAATTTGAAATCGGCGCTCAATCTTCCCGAATCCACTGAATCCGTAGTCTTACTAAGACCAGTTTTAGAACTCCGACATCTTTGCATTAACCTTCAGGGTTAAATTGTTCGGGGACTGTAAAAAACATCGCTGCCTCAACTGGGTATCGAACCCTGGATCTCCGAACTAGCCAGTCGACTTTCTACCGTTGAACTACTGGGACGACATTCCAAGCTCTTATTTTCGTAGTGGACTCGCAACATCCTCCATATATTACTTTCCCTGCAACACATGGTAATGTATAGGGAAAGTATTGGAATCATGCCGAAAATCATAACTCGAGTTTTCGACGGATCTACACGTTTCGAGACCTCTGGAATACGAAAATACCATTTTTAACGTGACGTCTGTGTGTGTGTCTGTGTGTCTGTGTGTCTGTCTGTCTGTGTGTCTGTCTGTCTGTCTGTCTGTGCAGATTTTGTATCCACTCTAACTAAAAAACTAATGGACCGAATTTTACAAAATTTCGTAGGTAAATCACTTGTAGGCGGGGCTGGTGCTGATTAGTTTTGGGTACGATTCGGAATAAAAGAACCCGCCTTTTTTGCGAAATGGCCCGCAAAAGCTTGTATCCACTCTAGCTGAAAAACTAATGGACTGAATTTCACAAAATTCGGTAGATGAGTCACGTATAGGTCACACTGGAGCTGATTAGATTTTGGTACGATTCAGAAAAAAATAACCTGCCTTTTTTTGCAGAATGGCCCGCAAAAATTGCCAAAATCTAAACTAAAAAGCTACATATGCTCAAATATATCCATTAAATGCTTGTTTAATGCGTAATTTTTAACGAAGAAAAGAATAAGACCAACCCCATTACACTACGACTAGCCGTTCTCGAGATATTTTAGTTTTTCGTACTTTACCTACGCCACCTTTGAAAATACGCCCGGTTACCGCATGAGAACGAAAATTGAATTAAAAGTGAAATAAATGTAGTTAAAATAAAGAGAACGTTAATATAAGTCTGCAGAGAAAATCATGTGCTGCCTACATCAGATTTTTTTTACTTTCCCTGCAATACATGGTAATGTATAGGGAAAGTATTGGAATCATGTCGAAAATTGCAACTCGAGTTGTGTCGACCCGTCGAGTTGTGTAGACCCGTCGAAACGTGTCGAAGGGTCTTCACGTTTCGAGACCTCTCGAATACGAAAACACTATTTTTAGAGTGACGTCTGTGTGTCTGTCTGTGTGTCTGTCTGTGCAGATTTTGTATCCACTCTAACTAAAAAACTATTTGAACGAATTTCATAAAATTTGGTAGGTAAGCCACTTGTGGGCGAATCTGGTGCTGATTAGTTTTGGGTACGATTCGGCATAAAAGAACCCGCCTTTTTTTTGTGAAATGGCCGGCAAAATCTTGTATCCACTCTAGCTGAAAATCTAATGAACCGAATTTCACAAAATTCGGTAGATAAGTCGATTCTCGGTCATCCTGGTGCTGATTAGATTTTAGTACGATACGGAAAAAAATAACCTGCCTTTTTTTGCAAATTGGCTTGCAAAAATCGACAAAATCTAAAATAAAAAACTACGTATCATGAATTATATCCATTAAATGCTTGTTTTATACGTAATTTTTAAGGAAGAGAAGAATAAGACCAACCCCATTGCACTAGGACTAGCCGTTTTTTCGTTCTTTCCTTACGCCACCTTTGAAAATGAGTCCAGTTATCAAATGAGAACAAAAATTGAATTAATAGTGAATTAAATTTAATTAAAATAAAGAGAATGTGTATATAAGTCTGCAGGGAAAGTCATGTGCTGCCCACATGAGATTTTTACTTTCCCTGCAATACATGGTAATGTATAGGGGAAGTATTGGAATCATGTAAAAAATCGCAACTTGGGTTGTCGACGGATCTGCACATTTCGAAACCTCTAGAATACGAAAAAACTATTTTTAGCGTGGCGTCTGTGTGTGTGTCTGTGCAATGTATGTATCCACTCTAACTCAAAAACTAATGGACCGAATTTCATAAAATTTGGTAGGTAAATCACGTGGTTGTGATCCTGGTGCTGATTAGATTTTGGTACGATTCGTTAGAACAGAACCCGCCTTTTTTTGCGAAATGGCCAGTAAAAATTTCATTTATCGGCTTTAACTAAAATACTAATTTTCCAAATTTCACAAAATTTGGTAGATAAGTTACTTGTTGGATACTCTGGTGCTGATTAGAATTTGGTGAAATTCGGAAAAGAAGAACCCGCCTTGTTTTACGAAATGACTCGCAAAAATGTCATGTATCCATCCTAGCTGAAATACTAATTGACCAAATTTCACAATATTTGATAGTTAAGTTACTTGTGAGACAGTCTAGTGCTGATTAGATTTTGGTACAATTCGGAAAATAACAACCTGCTTTTTTTACGAAATGACCCGCAAAAATTGCTAAAAAAGAAAGACTACGTATGCTGAAATGTATCAATTAAATTATTGTTTTTTACGCAATTTTTGACGAGGAAAAGAATATAACGCACTCCATTATGCTTTAGGACTAACTGTTCTCAAAGTATTTGAGATTTCTTGTATTTTTGTTAAGCCGATTTCGGAAAAATGTCCAATTACCATTGGTGCAATTAAACTCAATCTAACAAATTATTAAAGAAATAAAGTAAATATGACTTTGATTCTGCAGGGAAAGTCATATGCTACCCACATCAGATTTTTTACATTATTCCACTATCCCAAGAAATTACCTTTTAATTTGTTCTCTTTCTTATTCTTAAATACACAGAAGTTCATTTTAACAATAAATGAAACTGTTACTTGTGAAAATATAATTTTCTGGTATTTCCTTAAAATAAACAAGCATAAGAAAATCGGGTGACTAATTTTCCTAGGACTACTTTTTCAAGGATGTATTAGAAAGTTATTAAAATTTAATATAATTTTTACTTTAAATTTTATTAGATGCATGTATGTTTCTTTAAATTGTAAAATATAAACTATGTATCATATTGCACAGGAAATAATTACAGTAAAATATATTATAAAGACTTTTCATAAATACAACATATCTTTTGTTACGACTTTCAATTTAATATTATTCTTAGCTTTATAGAATTAATGTTACGAAAGCAAAATACTTAATTTTTTCCCCTCTTTCAATGTCAAAAAATATTTTTTGTTCTATTTACACTCATAATTATGTTTCATCATGAAAGAAAACCGTAAGAAATTAAATTCAAATATTTATACTCTGAAGTTTTACCACAAATATAAAGTTTTACGCGAATAGCAAAAAAGAAAAATCCATTTGATTAACTTTAAACTTTTTGAATTTATCTGGAAAATCTTTATATCTGATATAAGGCGATTTTCATTGTTTAATTTAAAACAACCTGAAACATAAATGATACGTTTGTTATTCATACTGTAGAATATTTATTATTCTGATAAAAGGAAATACTAAAAATGCAACATTAAGTATTAATAAGTGCATTTCAAAAGAAAACTTTAAAATCGCATTATTAAGTATCAGGAAAGATTTCCTGTTTTAAATTTTCCCACAATACTTAATACATTGGGAAATTTAATGGAATGTAAAATCTGATAACCATACTCCGATATACAGTTCTAAGCATACCTGATTATGAATTACTTATTTTAGGAGTGATGTCTGTCTATGTCTGTGTTTTTATGTTGTCTTTGTGTCTGTCTGTAAGTCTGTAGTTACGATACCTCTCAAACAACTCTAGAAATTCGAATGACATTTTCAACAAAAATTTGAATCTATTAGAATCTAATGAAATTTTTTCAAAAATGTTTAAATCAGGGGAAGCGCTGAAATTTCTAATTGTTTTTCAAAAATAAATATATATGTTAAAATTATTGCATAATAGTAATTTTGTTCATAACATTTTAATTAAAAACAGAGCTTCATGTATAGAGCATTAGCATAAGCCATTCTTAAGATATTGCACTTTTGATTTAAAATGGTAAAAAATCTCATTATCATAAAAAAGTGTTTATTTGCAAAACAAAAAAATTAAGAGAAAAACTGGTTACAATTATTTAAAGTATATCTTAAGACGATCTCCAGTTAATAAAATTTTATTTTTTTTATCACGTGGAACACAACTTATAAGCAAAATAATTAAATTGATTAAAATTTTCTATTTCGAGATTTTGATGCCAATATATGTTTTGAGACCTCCTGAACACGTTTTGTCTATTTTTGGAGTGATGTCCGTCTATCTGTGTGTCTGCCTATTTGGTGTATATGTCCGATTTCTTGTGTACACTATAGCTGCTACAAATATTATTGAATTTTCAAGAAACTTTATATGCGGCTTTGCTATCGAAAAATCTAGAACTAGATAGCGTTTTTTTTTTTAAATTTGAGCGAAGATTTTGAAATTTATTCAAAATTTTATGTTTTAACATAGCAGTATAGGATAAAATTAGACATACTTATGCATAAAAGGGATTATTTATGGTTCAATGATTATGAGACTATAATAGCCGCGATCCAAGTGTTGCGTTCGTGACGTCATCCTCGGACGAGGAGGGCAAGTTAACCCCCCTGGGGTACATTATCATGTATGACATCAATCGAAATATTTTGTCAAGCACTTTAAAGTGAAAGGTAACACGATTTAATTATAATCATTTGGGTGAACGATACCCATCTTTCAAAATTCTATTTGTAAAATTCAAAGAAAATCTCCACAAGCTACTTAAAAATGCATATAATAATTATAATAATTATATTCCAATATATAGAATAATTTATATGAGCCATTATTCCATAAGTCCAGTTGAGACACATTCTAGTTATTTCTAATTTGTAGGGAACTTCATGTTTTTAACTGTGACAAACTCATGTTTTCAACTGTAACAAACTCATGTTTTCAACTGTAACAAACTCATGTTTTCAACTGTAACAAACTCATGTTTTCAACTCTAACAAATATTGTAACTCATAATACTTTTAAATTCATTTATAATAAAAATAAAAACACCGGTTGTCTGGATAATTTCGAACAGAGAATGGAACTATTATATCACGAAAGTACTGCATGAAAGATCATAAAGAAATTCCTAAAGAAAATATATGATGATTCTCATAAGAAAAATTTATGGAATAGGCGTTTCAATAAAGCTAATAGATACTGTGACTCTAAAGTTCCTACGGCATGTAATGGGTTAAATTACCCTTGAAATAACATGAAATCATATACATGAAAAAAATATAAATATAAATCACTATCTACTTGGAAACTTCTGTGCATCTTTAAAGTTTGAGCAAGGAATAGTTTCATCACACGAGTCACTTCTTATTCAGACCACATTAAGGTCTCCATGCACTTTCTCATCCAGCTCCATTAAGTCGTGATGCATCTTTCTTCTTCACTTTCCTGCAAATTTATCACATTTTCCCCGGTCTTTGTTCACCAGCTCTTTTCTCAGATTTCGAGAAAAAAAAATATTTCTTTTGAAGACCCTTCTTAAGTGTTCTTTATCCCCCCCCCCCCTTCTAGAATTTTCCTCAATTTTATTTTTCGCGACCATCTTCTATCTCATGTTCCACTTTTTATCGGTTCCATTGCACCATTTTTTTTTTTTTTTTTGCTGTCAGAATTCTATTTTCAAAAAGAATTTCTAGACATTTTCATGTCTTACTTAACTTTTTGAGTTAGTCTTGATGAACTCGCTAATTCACGAACGAATTAAATGAATTCGACTGCAGTTCTGGAACAAATGCTAATGAACTTAGCGGCAGGGTTTGCTGTGCAATTACCTCTAATGGCATTTGTCTCAAATCGTCCGCTGCAAAATGGTCTATTTGAGGACTGTCCCGAAGGAGCCGCTTGTCAGTCCAAACAAATGGAACCCAAAATCAAATAACATTCGAAATCGAGTTTGATACATTTGGGAAATGTGGATCAAAACTAAAGAAACATCAATATCTGAAGTAGATTTTTAAAGGTAATGTTTTCCACACTTATGGGAATTATAATTCGAAAAGGAAGTAGCAAAATATGTTGTAAATAGTAATACTAATTTATGTATTTTCATGACTGTAAAAATTGAAAATATTTATCTCTATACAAAATATAAATTTTTTGACAAATATATACTTATAAAATCTACTTCGGTCAATTTAACCTTTCATCCTATTGCGATTCAAATATGCATTAATACGAATGGATTTCAAATCCACATTTTAGAACCTTCTAGGAATGATCCGATTAGGTTATATTAAAAAAATAACTTGATAATTCTTTTAAGATAAGTTTCTGTCGGATTTTTAAAGCTGAAGTAACAATTTTGATTTTATAATTTGTAAAATGCAAATATATTTATCCTGTGTCATCAAATATATATTAATATTCGAAAATAAATATAAAAATCTAACATAACCGTAAAGATTACAGTTTCTTTTATACAGTATAGTTATTGAAATGGGTTATTTTTATTTTATATACAAACCTTTAAAGTACTTTAATCACGATTATCTTCTACCTTATGTTCCACTTTCTATCGGTTCCACTGCGCCATTTTCTTTCGGCAAAATTTGATTTTCAAACTCCGTTAATTTTGGTGGTTCAGTTAACTACTTGAGTAAATCTTGATGAACCCACTAATTCTCGTAAGAATTAAACAAATCCGGTTGCAGAGTTCTGGAACAAATGCTAATGAATTATTGTCGGGAATTCCCTGTGTAATTATCTCTAATGGAATTTGTCGGAAATCGTCTGATGCAAAATGGTCTGTTTGAAGCTTTTCCCAGTGGACCCGTTTGTCTCTTCAAACGAATGGAACCCTAAATCCAATAACATTCGAAAACAAATTGGATGCAGTTGGGAAATGTGGGTCAAAAACAGAGGAGGCATTAAAATTTAGAATAGCCTTTAGTGGAAGTGGCGTTGACTTCAAAAGGACATCGCATTTGACGAGAAGGTACTTTTGAAATTAGAATTTGCAAATAAAGGTAGTAAAGTGAAACGAAATACTTCGATGATGATACAATGCATGATTTCACCAAATAAAATATATTGCATGAATTTCCTGCAGATTAGCCAATTTCGATATTGTGGAAAAAAACGCTAATACAAATTGAAACTGCAGAATTTAGAAACAGTTGACAATCGTGGATCAAAAGCCAAAAGAACATTAAAACTAAAATAGGTTTTATGTGGAGTAATGTTAATTGGTGATTATTTTGTAGGAAAAGGTTTCCAGGTAGAATACAAACGTATAATATGTCAAACGCATGAAATACCAAATTTCGATATTGTGGGAATAAACTCAGATTAACACATCTTTACAGCCCGATTTTTTTAATCAACAGGCTTATTTTTATCTAATTAAAATAGGTGTCTCATTTCCGGAAAATATCCGGATTACTTTTTGAATACCTCTTTTTGTGTGCAAAACACAAAATTTTGAAATGTCTCCAGAGTGGTATTTTGAAAACTCTTTAAAATGTTAACCAAATTTTCTCGTTAAGAATATTTAAATAATATTCAGTTGTTTACAAAAGTTTTCATTTCTTATCAAAAATGTTCAACATATTTAACTACACTTTTTAATGTTCTGTAAATCAGGTCATTCGATTCCAATATACATCCACGCTTAAAATATTTATTTCTGTGACAATTGTAACATTCTTGTTATATGTATCCTTTTATTTACTTTTGAAATTTTATTTCGAAACATTGCATATCTTCCCCTGGTCTGAATTCTTTGAAAATCAGTAGATGGTAAAATTTTATCAAGTAATAAAATCACAACAAATTCCTTTATATTTGTTCAATTTGTTGAGAAGTGTAATGGCCATAAACTCACTAGCAGAAAGATAAAGTCGCATGATTAAAATATATTTTTCTCATAGATGCTCAAAATTAGTAGATCCATCATTATTTTTACCATTACATATATACAGGCTGTCCCAAAAACATTGAAACGCGCTTTAATTCTTTACCTGTTGGAGATAAGTGGGTAATTTAAATTGCAAAAATGTTGAAAGTAAGGTAGGAAATAAGACTACGTTAATGAAATAGTCCTACCATTAATTTTCAAAAACTTACACTTTTTAAATTTTTGTACAACACCCTTAGACAGATTTCGTCAATTAGAATTTGTTTTTATTTTTAATGCAACAAGATCATTAAGAAAAATCGCATATCTGTATCTTTAAAATTGAGGAGTTATATTTAACAGAAAATTGAATATTGTGAATGGGGACCATATATCAAATTAGAAATGTAAATTTGTGACATATCACATAAAAGATAAAACTGGATGATAATATAGGATACCCAACCTCGTAGTGAGTACCACTGCTTTATATGGTCTGTGTCTGTGTAATGCTTTATTTAGATGCATTTGTGATAAAATTTTTGACACTTATTAACGTATTTTTGATCTAAACAATTCCCATCGTCAATTTGTTTATGATCCCTATTTTCACTGATGAAACAGCCTTTCACATAGTACGGAAAATTGGCAAAAGTTAAATTTTTTCCTTTACCATAATTCAGTTGATTTTAAAGATACAGATGTGCGGATTTTTTTAATCCTGTTGCATTAAAAATAAAAATTTTCTTATTGACCAAATTTGTCTAAGGGGGTCGTATAAAAATTTAAAAAGTGAAACTTTTTGAAAATTAATGAGAGGACTATTTCATTAACGTAGTCTTATTTCCTACCTTACTTTCAACTTTTTGCAATATACATTGCCCACTTATGTCCAACAGGTAAAGAATTAAAGTGCATTTCAATCTTTTTAGGACATCCTGTGTTGTAGGGAAAGTAAAAGCGCTCTCAATATACTTGAGCATTTATAATTTGGCAGCTTGACTTCACAAAAAAAATTCAGCTACGTAATTACACACATGTTAGCCTCTATCCCGGCCACTCAAACTGCTGCTGCAATCCCTTGGGTCAGCCGACTGGTCTGGGACTTCAACACATGTCAGCATAAAATGCAGCAAACTTTGCGTCTTTTTAAAATAATTTATTCACAATTATTTCGATTTCTATATTCTATGCACTGTAAGCAAAGTATAAAAACAGTTTAGTGAGATTTTAATATGATAATTATCAAAAGGTTAGATATATTTGGTAATATGTTTTAACAATTAAATTCTGGAGGATATATAACTACGTGTTTCAAGGGGTACATTTTAATCATAATAATTTTGGAAACATCATGGTTTAATAATAAATATCTCAAGAATTAATAATTTGAATGTAAATGGTACTAAGTACTTATTAAAATTAATACAACTGATGTCGTATAAATGTTCTGAAACAGAGCATATTTAATTTTACTCGAAATAAATTATATAACAAACTCTTGATCTTAAAGCACATTATAATCATTGATCTTATATACTGTTTGTCCTGATGAAAGTTATCTAAAAATATGAAAGTATTGAAAAGTATTTACTTTATAAGCTTCAAGTTTGAGCCATCTCACAGGCGACTTATTTATTCAATTTAAAATTTTATTGTATACAAAGCTGTCATTTAAACCACTAAATTTTGTATTTATCCATTCTGTGATTATTCCCAGTAGTTTCATTTCTTTAAATGCTCAATTTGGTATGATTCAGAGTCATTTTTGTGAATTTGGCGACAGTTTCGTAAGTTAGGTGACATTTTCAAAGAGTTAGGCCAATTAGGCAATGTCGCCAGATCTGTCGAAAAGACCGCCAAATTTCGACAATTATTTGTGAAAAAATGTTTTCAAGCAAAAATCCATCAAATGAAGTTATTAAAAGTCAGCAAAAATGGCTAATTATTGAACACATCCAATGTTGGAGTGTATAAAATTACAAGATTGTTATATTGCAGAAAATATGATGCTCATTAGTTTAAAAAGTTACTAAATTAAGTAATTAGTTACTAAAAGTGCATTTTTACAACATCTATAATTTTTATTAAGATAATCGACGCATTATCATTTTGTAGATATATATTTATGTGTATCAGAATGTGTAAAAATTTCACTTCTAATAAGCTTAGACAAAGCTACGCTTTAACCACTAAGGAAAAATATGTAAATCGGGTATGCTGTTTTCTATTTATAAGTCTTTATGACAGGCAGAGAAATAGGCTTGTTCCGTTTTCGTATTGCATCCTGCAATAATGCTGGGATTTCACTTCATAGATTGAAAAAAGTTCCATCAAAATCATTCATGTAGTTTAAAAAATATTTTTCTTTGAAGCGACATTTTGAATTTCCCCTGTCATATAATGGAAATGCACAAATCGAAAATTTCGGTGTATATTATGTATTGATAATATATTTTTCCTCTAACAAAAACATTTATTACTTTATGTGTTTATATATCCATCTATTTATTTTAACCGCAAATATAATTAATATCATACAGATTAATCTTCCAAATACAGTTGCTTAAAAGTGTATCTTCTTATATTTGTATTTGCTAAAAATTATTTTTTATTTACTCGTATTTGTTTATTTCAACTAAGAATACATTTACTAACACGCAAATCAGCTTCCAAATTCAGTTATGCTTTATTTATTTATGTATTTATTTGACAAACGTTTTTATGTATTTTGGAAAAATATTTATTTATTTAACAGCAAATATATTTACTATTTCTTTGACAATCACGCTATACAGAGTGATTCAAACAAGATGGGTCAAACTTTACGAGGCGGTTGTACACACCAAACCAAGCATTTTCCGTCATAGTTTACCGGGTCGGAAATGAAGCGTAAAGGTGTTACTGGGCGCTTACTCGTTGTGAAGCGACAACTCCGCAAACTTAAAAGCGTCATTCTGGTTGTTATTTCCTTGTTGAAGAAGAAAATCAAGTACGCAAATTTCGTCTGGGGAAGAAAAAGAGCCCGTATACAAATTTCCGTAACACCGAATGTACAGTCTTGTCAGTTTGCAGCAGTTATTATTAGCTCCAACTTTTGAGAGGCCGATCATCCGATCTGTCTTGTCTTGACTTCTTTTTGTGGGGCTATCTGAAAAGTCTTATCTTTGCCACTCCCCTTGACCTTGAATCTGAAGAGGAACTCGTCGCCAGAATTTCGGCCGTTGTTGCCGAAGTACGCGATATGCCCGGTATATTTGAGAGAGTTCGCCAATTCATCCATCGCCGCTGTGAGACATGCATTCGGGTTGGCGGTCGCTCTTTTGAGCCATTACTACAATTATTGTTTATTAAATGTCATTTTATAACTTCTAAGTCATTCTTATGTTTTCACACCTCATCGGTTCCACCATTAAGCGCCCACTCGCGACTTTCTGTTGCATTTTCGACCCGGTAGACTATGACGAAAAATCCTTGGTTTGGTCTGTACACTCCCTCCTCGTTAAGTTTGTCCCATCTTTTATGAATTACTATAACAAGCACTTCTATGTAATTGCAAAAATATTTACACATGTATATATAACCACAAATATATATGTTATCGGTTATTCCTCTCGGTCTAGGTATATCGCCGAGTTCATTATACTATGCACACTCAAAAAGCTGTACACGAGAATGGGGGATACGAAGAAGATCCTTTCTCACCATTCCTATACAGGACAGGATATGACTGGCAGTTGACTGACGTTGCATTTAAGGCACCTTAGAAAAAGTTCATGCTCCTGGACAAACAGTACTCCTTTCAGGAATACCTCCGGGGCGGGGGAGCTGCGGAGATGTGTATTCGCTCTTCGGAGAAATTTTATGAAACCTAGTTTCTATTTATGTGACACAGCTTTTAGATATATTTATATACGGCAAATAGAAAACTTGTCCCCCTAGCATGTTATTTGCCCCTTCGGCCAAAAATCCTGAAAGAAACACTGAGGACGAAATTGAGAGATCTAGTATAAGCGCTAATAAGACGCGATGAAGATTGTGTTTTCTGCCACCCATTGGATCAAACGCGTCACCAGGAAGCAAATAGATTTGCTATCATCCAAATAAACTTCCAAATACAATTCCATACATATTTAATAACTTATTTTCCAAATGCATTTAATCATTTACTATTATTTGTTTTAGCCAAAAATATACCATATACTAACAGCCAAATAAACACCAGTATACAATTGCATAAATATTCATTTATTTATTTTTGAAAGAGTTTCATTTATTATTTATTTTAGCTGTGAATTTATTTACTACCACTTAAATAGGCTTTCAAGTGCAATGACATAAATATTTATGTATTTATTGAAAACAATATTTATTTATTTTTACCTGAAATATTTTTAATACCACTCCGATAAGCTTCCAAATACAATTGCAACTGATATGAATTTACATATTTTCTTTAAGCACACGCTCTTCATAATCTGCTTCGTTAAACATATTCTGTCGGTTATTAAATTAAGGTGATGAATTTAACGTTATTTTTTTTCGAGTGGATAAAAAACGACGATATCTTTTTTTTTATCTTCTGAAATTCTCCAGAGATTAAGAAGCACATACAAGAAACCGATTACGTTTCATCGCGACCCTAAAAATCAATATTCTGTTGAATTTTCATTTTAAAATCCAGGTAAGAAGGGGGTATTAAAAGACAGTTTGAATTTGTTACAGGTAGTGATGCGGATGTGTGATTTAAAAACCATCCAAGAATTTCACATTTTAATGTTAATTCATATTGAAACACAATTCCCAAGATAATAATATTTATCAACATTCTATAGTTTTCATTATTTAAAAAAATATTAGAATAGAATTTTAATATGTAGGTGAACGTTTTAAAATCTACAGTTTAGATGAAACAATTTTTAGATGATGTGACTGCAAAGAGAGTAAGTAAGGTGTGGGAATGAAATGATTTTACATTTAATTAGTATTTATATAATTAGTTTTATATTTAAATAGTCGTAGGGTGATGTCTGTGGTTGATCCTAATCTTCAGATTAGAAACTTTTTTGCAGAATGTTTCAGATTCAGATTATATATTTTCTATTACGGAATAAAGACCTTTTATGGCATATATAAAAGACTTTAAAATAAAAAAGTCCTCAAATTGTTCTTGCCTAGAGTTTGCTAACATTGTTTACCCTGTCTTTGATTGTCATTATACCAAAATACCGGATGTTTCACTTGACTAAGACAAGAGCCAATAATAAGGCATTATGGTTTTCCGAGGCACTTGAAATTGTCAATTCAACATTAAGAATGCGGGATAGCGTTCTCTTCGTTGGTTGAATTTTTGACAGTTTGACTAAAATGTGTCTATATTATTACATATTTTGTATTATAAATTTATTGTAAACGGATTATAAATACAAATATTTATTATGCATTGTAATGATTTTGCAAATTAGATTAATTATTAGTTATCAGGCTATTAACAAGTTAAAGAATTAAATATATAGCTGGTGATTTTTATGTGCACCTAGTCTGGTTATTATTTTCCTATTTGGTTTTAACTGTATGTTCAATAAACTTGACTAATATTATAATAATGCATGTTTTAAATTTAAAAGTATCTTCCCTAAATTATTAGATACTCTGGTAAAGTAGAATTTATGAAATTATGCCCAGCATTGTTGGGACTAACTGTGAATTTTTGATATTATTTTGTTTTCCATGTTTTTTATATGATTATTACTGTTTTATATATTTAGGAAAAGTTCGTCTTCAATACTTATAAGCTCTTCGAAATTATTTTATTTAATCATTTGATTTGATGTTTCTTAAATAATTATACATCTTTGTCGAATGGTTTGATATATTTACATTGCTATTCCATTGTTATTTCTGTGTTTCTTCATGCCATCAGCTGTAATTATTGTTGCTCTATACACTTAGGGTGAACTTTACGGCCTGGATAATAAACAAAAACTTTCAATTTAAAAAAAATTAAAATAATATTTTGGAACAGTCAGAAAACTTTTATATGTGAGCCATATATTGGAGCGCTGGTCATCAAAAGATAGTTGGTTCAATTATTAATTGATATAAATCTTCTTTGAAATGGCGGCCTAGCATCCTAACAATGCATTTTAGATCAAGCTGATGGCGGAATTGCCATAAAGTATCTTCTTGGGATATCAGTCGGGATTTTTGAATAGTCAGTAGCAAGATATTCCAACAGCTTTTATATATGTTTCAGTTACTTTCTTGAATCCCTGACGTCGTTCTCTGTTATTTGTACAAACTTGGTTCAAAATATTGAATCGGTTCAAAATATACTAATGGATAAAAATTGACTTAGTTGACTAATGAATAAAATATACTAATCTTAATTTAATTTTGGGGGGATCCGAGGATCAAGCAGCGTTTCTTTCAAGCATACATAAGAGGGGAGGGGCGAGGGGCGAGGCACCCCCGGAAACGATTCCTTATCCCCCCTGGAAACATTTTATATTAACTTAGTTTCCATTTATGTGAAAGCATTTAGATATATTTATATAGAGCAAATATATCCAAAAGTCGCCCCCTAAAGTTTCATACACCCCCCACAAAAATGTCCTGGAAGACTGTCTGGAATAAGGGGCTCAAAATTCGGGAAATTGTTCCTCAAAATTCGGGAAATATATTATCATCTTGAATGATTAGAAGCTACATTTCTTTCTGAAATGCGAAAAGGAAGGATTTAGGATCGAAGTCAAATATTGTAAGAAAGATAATCATCCCAGTACCTCAATAAATATAGCATCACTTACTGTGTGATATTGGCGTGCTTAATTCCTCGCTGAAACAAGAGTAATCAGAGTTAAATAAAATTACATTTTTCATCGAAATATTTTCATAATTTTGTTTACATTCTCAGATTCCTGGATTTTCAGGTTTGTAGAATCATTACTGGTTTTAGCATATTTGGTCAAAAGAGCTATTGGTTGACCATATTGATTTCAACCTATATCGATTACATTATTTTCAACGGGCAAAATCAATAAAGATTCTAACGCACTTAAGCCCATAATATACGAAAAGAAACGCAAGTATTACGAGAACATTTATTGACAGATATATCATATTCTGCCGTTATGTGGCATCAGAGAGACAGTTTAATATAACACGATCTCACATTCTTTCACGCAGTTCTTAGAGGTGGAGGGTGTTTTAGATATGACATTCTAAGAGGCAGGATTGCCATTATTTGCTTATATCATATGACTTAAAGGTATTGTGCAGTAACGTGCAGTGGTGTGCTGTTAAAATAATTAGTACTTGAGCTCTCATCGATTAACTACAAAAATTTACCTATGCTTTTTTTATTTTGAAAATAAATGTTAAATATTAGGATATTTGTTCAGTATTTATTTATAACTATTTAATAAAAATTTCAAAAGTAGAAAACAAAGACAAAATATTAAAAGGAAAAAAGTCAGAAAATGAAATATAAAAACAAAACTTCCAAAATAATATATAAAATACTGTAATAAAAATCATAGAAATTGCCATACAGGATAGATTACGTGTTCTTGAGTGGCTGCCGTTTTTGTTTGATGGTCATGAACCGAAACGATGGGACCGTAACAAAGCTCGCACATAAAATTTAGATTCCATAATTCTAATGGTGGACCAAGTGGTTTAATAAATAACAAAATTGCTATATGTTCGATAAAAATACGGAGTTTTTTCTCAGTTAATAGTAAATGCATACTGCTGATTCACCGCTCGCACTCAGAAGAACAGCAAACTATACGTTTTGAATACGTTTTTAAATTTCCAAATTTGTGGGCCACGTTACTAAAATTACAGAATTTACTGACACTACAAAATGTACTAAATTTACTAAATTAAATATTTGAAGAAATCTATAAATTTTAATGATTACTATTATTATAGATTTTAGTAGAAATAGAAAAAATAGATATTATTTCTCCTTTCTCTTTGACTATGCCGTTGCTTCATCATATTGATTGGATGAATTAAATTATCTTTTATTATTGCATTTAGAAAATAGTTCCGGGGAGCTTTTCCTCTTTGCAAAAAGAACCGGGATGTCGTTCCGGCAGAAAACTCCACCGATATTGTAAGATCAAACCTGGTAACTCCACAGGTAGCAGACTACTTGAATGCAGAAAGTCAATCGACTTCTGTTTTGCAAAATATTTGAGAATGACCGACGGACGCCGTTACTGATATCAGAGTACTAGTCACGAAGATTGGAAAAATAAAAATAATGTATACATTTGATACATTTGAATTTATTTGGGAGGAAAAAATTCGTTTCAAAAACATAGAAAAATATTGTAAACATAATTTTATATTTGAAAATGCAGCATGACATAAGAAATAAAGTTCTAAATTCGCCGTTAAAAGCAATACATTTTACTTTTTTATTCATTACAGATTATATTTCTTATTGCAAATAAACACTTTGAATGTCATGATATGCTCAAAATTGTGATTCATTTATTTTTCACGTGTTTATGTTTCTGATAGGCGCAAATAATATGAAAATGAAAATATACTTTTACGAGTTTGCGTTTGCAAGTTTTTTTTTTAAATGTAATTATTTCACTGAACTATGAGAATTATTATTAAATTCCACATAAAACAATGTTTTGAAAATTTTAATTTTATAATTGTTCATAATAGAGCAAAATACAAAGTTTCCATTTAATTCCGGTTGTTTACGTAATGCATTTTAAAATAAAATTCAATACGTGCTTTTGGCGACACATGCACACAAATAAACACACATAAAAACACATATCATTTGGAATGTGTTCAGGAGATCTTAAATGATGCTTTTTGGTAAAAGTCTTGAATTAAAGATTTTCAAGAAAACAATACTTTATGTAATAGCATAAGGAAGTTAATTTTAACTTAAAAAAACGTTACTATTTATTCAGTTTAAAAAAATATCAATTCATAACATCTTCCAGAAATTAACTAATATAAATATATGTAATATTTTTTACAAGCGTGAATTCTAGTCACTTCTTTAATTGACAATGACTTTACTCAATAAAATTTTGATGAATGACTATAGTAGACTATCACGCATTCCACAGACACTGTTAATTCGGAATTTGATGGTTTAAATCCATAGGAAAATAGGTGCAGGCATTATTGAGAAATGTATTGACAGATATATTATATTGTGCATTTATGCTCCGTCAAAGACAACTGCATACAAAAGGTCTGGTGTTCGAAAAGTTTCAATTTCCATCTCATAATTCCTTAGAGATGGAATAGAAATTGTAGAAATATTTTTGTGAATCTGAAATTTCCTTATCTGTTTAGTAGACAACTATTCCCATTTTATCTGTTTTTATTTATTTTTGGAAACATTAATTGTTAATATCGCAAATATGAACACGTATTGTAATGCAAATATCCGGAGCCTTACTGGAATTGTTAATTCATTCATTTTCCATCATGTTCACTTTTGTTATGATCAGTATCAGAATAAAAAAATGATTATAATTTTTACGATCAATTCTGGATGTTATTTTCTTAAAACTTTTCTGAAATTTATTCCTAAAACCTCTTTAAATTTCTGTTTTCAAGTTGACCGCAATGTATTCACGCTAATGAATTAGACTTGATGTGGATTTTTTTATATGTTCTTTTTTAATACCGTAACGTAATTCACATAATCATTTTTACGCGTAAACTATAGTAGCATTGTTCCGTGAGTTATGTTTTTCCATTGGAAATGTGGGTAAAAAAACCTTCAAATAGAAATGAGACAATTTGATTGTGTAAATTACAAAAGCTGTCTCTAGCTGTTTACATAATGTATTTACATACAAAATTGCATATCGATATGTAGTACAAGGTTCTGGAGTTATCCTGTTCACGCGTCACAACATACCTTTATAAAACGATGGACGGTAACTTCTGTCAAAAGTATTCGAAATGTGGTAAGGATGTTTTATAACGTACTCTCCCGTCAAAATTTCGAATTCGAAAAGTATTGGAAAAATAATATTTATTCAAACTTAGTGCAGACAAGTTAAATTTAACTTATAAGATAAACAATACTATCTAAATAATTGTCTAGGGTATTTTTTCCGGTGACCTAGAACTCTTAATCTTTACACACTTAGAGTATCGTAACAGATCCTAACGAAGCTGGATTTTCAATACCTGACCTAGGGAAGGAAAATTGGTTTTTTTTTAAAAAAACCCTCCAGATGACCTCGTTGACCTAGAAGTCTAAATTTTTGAACACATATAGTATTAATTACTAACAAATGACAAATCTCAAACAGATCCAAAAGTCATTTTATTATACAAACATCCTACAGACGTAAATATAACCAAAGCGCTTTCGAACGTCTTCCATATTCATCCTCAGTGGCAATACAAGTATTGCCACTGAGGATGAACATGAAAGATGTTCGAAAGAGCTTTGGCTATATTTACGTCTGTAGGAAGTTTGTATAATAAAATGACTTTTAGATCTGTTTGAGATTTGTCATTTGTTAGTAATTAGTATTTTAAAATTGTGACGCCACTCCTGGCATACATATAGTATTGTCTACGGAATAAAATCCTACGTAGTCGGATTTTTGATTTTAACTCCGGGGGCAGGTTCCAGATTGACCAAAAGTTCTAATCGAATTTCTTATGCACTCATATTCTATATATATTATTCAGATCTATTTTTATTATAATCAGTATCCCAATATAAAACACGTGTTATTTTTGCTTATATGCGTAGTTCAAGTTTTTCCAATAAATCAATAACATTCATTTTTAATTTGAACTATCCCGAAAGCTCTTGGTTCACTGTATGCCATTGGTTTACCTCGACAAAATCTAAATTGATCTTTATGGATTATCACATATTTCTCTATCGTCAGAAGTTTAATTCAACAACAACTGACTGGATCTTTCTAGATTATCACATGTTTCTCTATCTCCAGAGATTTAACTCAACAAAAATTTTCTAGATCTTTGTATAGAAGAAATGTGTAATAATCTACAATCGATACGTATTCTAACACGCCTAAAGCTGTAGGAAAAGAAAGAAAGTCAGTCATTGCTAAAAAATATATTGACAGATATATCATATTGTGCCTTTTTGTCAAGTTAAAGACGTAACTTAATATATAGAAATTGGCATTTGAGAGATTTCAGATTCTTTCACACAATTCATTAGAGTTGGAATAGGATTTGTAGAAAGATGTGTTGGAAGATAACATGTCTGTATTTATTTAAACAGGAAGTTATTGCGTTCACAATTTTTCTTTATAACTTATTTAAAAAAAATACTAACTACTATTATATTCCATAGATGTAACATTATAGCAAAAAATTTATTTAGATTGTAACTCTCCAATCAATTTTTTGCAAGCACTCGAATTCCATATATTATTGAGATCTAAAATTATTATAATCAGTATTCTCGAATGTGAAACATAGTATTGTTTTATAAACTTTTGTTCCTTACTTTTCCTGTTTTTAATTTTCTTGAATGTGTTCTTAATAATTATTTGATAATTATTTAAAATTTCATTTTTTTTTCAATTAGCATCAGATTAAGAACACATATGGATTGAATGCACTTGGCACTGTATTCCCATATACTATTTTAATTCCATTTAGATACAGATTCGTAATAGATTGGTAGTCGAGTTTTAATAACGGTGTTATAAAGTATAATAAGGATATTAAAATAGTATACAGTTACACAAATCAATTGAAATACATCACATTCATCAGTTGCCGACGTGGTTGTCGAGTGGTCAAGGCAAGCGTTTCCACAGCAATCGCTCGACCGCCGCGTTGTGGGTTCGAGTCCCACGTAAGGCATGGATGTTTGTGTTTTGGTCGCAATGTGTTCCGCCCCCCTCTGGTGCGCCTGGGGCAACGTCCTAGGACGGCTAAATGGTTCACGTTCTAGCCGCTGAATGATGATGAGTCAAGTGCCTGGCCATTTGAAAAAATAAACAAAAAAAACATTCATCGGTTTTACTTACTGATTACCAACTCAGAAGAATAAAATTTAATCAATTCAAATTTGCATATGAGTTACACGCTTCTGACATCCTAGAATTGGACACAACTATTGTCAGTTTGACGCTTGTGTGTAGCATATGTGTGCTACTATCTGTACAATGTACGCATTTCCAAATTTGAAACTATCCATACGAATTTCAGGAAATTTTAATTTGTCGTTAACATCAGGCAATCTGGAACTTCAAAATAATACCAATGGTTACCTGTAAATATTGGAAGATATTTTAGTATTCGCAACACAAGGCTAATCCGTTATCGAAATTTTAATTATTTATTTATTTTGTTTTATTTTATTTTATTTATTTATATTTTTAATTTGAAAACGAACTAAGTGCCAAATGACATATAATATAATAAAATAATATTTCTAAACTTCAAATTCGACTGCTATTTAAATATGTACCTATTTTATGTAACTTTTAGTAGGATACCAAGTCCAATATTGGTAGCCTATATAAACTCCAATATATCATCAGCATTGGTTGCCAATATGTTCCAAATATTGAAAATATTTCAAATGTAATGCCAATATTGGTGGCCAATGCATCTTCAAATATCGGCTTTACATTGAATAAATTTCCAATGAGACTTCAAGATATACAAGATCAGCATACTACTAGAGATTTGTGTGATTGAGTACAAATTAATGTATATAAAACAGAAAAAAATCAATATCAGTCTGTACGAAAAGTCGTGCCGCCGAAACCAGATTGAGTTTTAGGTTAAAGCAATTAAACAATTTGTTTTCTCTGCATAAACACTATAAACAAGATATTTGCAAGACAGCCATATTTTGAAGTCTGTTTTTATAAATATATTTATCGTCTTTAAATTGAAGGAGACAAAATCATTACCTTTAAACCATAACAAGGAAAATTCAATATATTTTCAGAATTTATTTTGAAATCTCAGATTCTCAATCTTTCACGATTTATAGAAAAATGGCTGCTTTTAGTATATCAGATTACTGGAGTTTCTACTCAGCAAAATCTAGATGGAGCTGTATTGGTTACCTTGGCTTCAACCGACCCAATCAATACAGATTCTGACACGCTTAAACCCATAAGATAAGAAACGTAGACATTGAAGAATTTATTGACATATATACAGTATCATGTCTTAATATCTTTTCAATGCTGTATCTTAATACACACAACCTTGAAATCAGACTTCTACTATACTAACCAACAATGTTAAAAGGGCTAGTTATTATAGTTCATTAGCAACAATTAACCGTTAATTAAGAAGCAAATATTCGGAACCACATTTACAAACTGCTTTAAGTCGTAGTCGTAGGCCGCAGTTAGCATGAATTTCTCAGATCACTAAGCTCAAATTTCACAAGACCTCAAAATACAATCTGTAGTCAGAAAATTGCAGATAAGATCGATTTCCAAGAATTCATTGACTTGCTCACACATCAGAAACGTTTATTGGTGGACTATTTTAACATTTTTAGAACTCAAAGTTTTACTTTGGAGGTCAAATTTTTATTTTGGAGGTCAAATTTTTACTTTGGAGGTCAAATTTTTACTTTGGAAATCAAAGTTTTGCTGTTATGCACTCATAGCAGCAAAGCCGGTCCATTTATTTTGGAAACTGCTGTAGTAACAAAATGCTGAATGCCGATATGTCGGAGTTTTGTTTATCCACAGTGTTTTATTTGTTAGAGTGGACACTCTTAGGATTGACACGTATAAAAAATAAAATTAAATAAATGAAGAAGAATCTGAAATTACATTCACAGATCCACTTATAAGGGACATTCCCACAGTTCGGATAACGCTGCCATTGCAGATAAAAGCATCTATTGACTGAGTTTCGCTAATAATTTTCTTGACACTATAGTATTATCTTATATCCGCAATAGCAGCAATAACAGTTGCAGTAGAACATTTAGTTCTGAAACGCAACCTGTTTTAAATTTTTTGATGATTGAGAAAAATCTACACGAGGCGGCATCGATTAAGTGGATATTAACAGAATTTCCCTATAGGGCGTATTCATAAACAATCGTGCTCCCATTACAGATATATGCATTTATCCTCTTATACGCTTATTATGCTTATTAGTTTTACTCGTCAGATTGGAATTGCCATTTTCTGAAATATGAAGAAGCTTGAAAATTTTCTGTTTTTAAGATTATAATGCTTATATCCAGAAAACTAAAGCAGTTAGTTATGAACAGTTAACACGTAATATGTAGCCCTATAAAATCCCTATACGAATATATAATTGGATTTCGTATTGACTTTGCAGTTTCCGAAATATAGTGGTTAATTTTGATATTCTATTGTATTCACTATTCGATATTATATTGTATTCGTTGTATTGTATTCAGTCGTAAAGTAGAAAGATTAAGCTGCTTCAATTATACTGCAGTTACCATGGGCTAATCTGATGTAAACGAAACAAATAAATCTGAAAGCAACCAATAATAGTATTAAATTTTATTGAGATTTTTTTTTCAAAAAGTTTGTTTTCTCCATAAGCTTCGTTCCATACATTTCCATACGTTTTACCATAGGTTCTATACGTTTCGCTTCCATGGGGTTGGAGCCATCCCGGATTCTTTTCAAAAATTGAGCTCAGACTGCATGAAGCTGAAACAACTTAATTCATGCTCACAGACAAGGAGAGAAGTATGGGAGAAGGTGGATGAATTTTATTAAGAACATGTAGTACACCAGATTGCAATTAAAAGTTAATATAACTTTCGCTCAAAGGTGATGGGATTCAGGAGCTACCCAGGATTCTTTTCAAAAATTGAGCTCAGACTGCATGAAGCTGAAACAACTTAATTCATGCTCACAGACAAGGAGAGAAGTATGGGAGAAGGTGGATGAATTTTATTAAGAACATGTAGTACACCAGATTGTAATTAAAAGTTAATATAACTTTCGCTCAAAGGTGATGGGATTCAGGAGCTACCCAGGATTCTTTTCAAAAATTGAGCTCAGATTGCATGAAGCTGAAACGACAAAGTTCATGCTCACAGACAAGGAGAGAAGCACGAGAGAAGATGAATGAATTTTATTGAGAACACGTAGTATCCCAGATTGCAATTAGAAATTAATGTAACGTTTCGCTCAAAGGTGATGGGATTCGGAAGCCACCCAGGATTCTTTTCAAAAATTGAGCCTAGACTGCATGAAGCTGAAACGACAAAGTTCATGCTCACAGACAAGGAGAGAAGCACGAAAGAAGATGAATGAATTTTATTGAGAACACGTAGTATTCCAGATTGCAATTATAAATTAATGTAACTTTTCGCTCAAAGGTGATGGGACTCGGGAGCCACCCAGGATTCTTTTCAAAAATTGAGCTCAGACTGCATGAAGCTGAAACAACAAAGTTCATGCTCACAGACAAGGAGGGAAGTATGAGAGAAGATGAATTAATTTTATTGAGAACACGTAGTATCCCAGATTGCAATTAAAGGTTAATGTAATTTTCGCTCAAAGGTGATGGGATTCAGCCCAAAGTATACACTAATCGTAGCCTGGTTACATAATTTTAGACTAAGAGAAATATATTTCTGAATTTCTCCAAAAATTTATTTTGCATGTCGCATTAAATTGCCCAACTACGAAATATGATAACAACGGAGATAAATAGATGTATTTCTTAATTGTAAATAAAACGTTATTTTTTGTTAATAACGTAGTAAGTTATAGTAGTATGATAAAATGACGATTAGAAATGTTTATTTTCAATTTAGATGCTGTACTCTAAACGCGTCTTCTAATTTAGGTAAAAAAGAACTTTAAATTAGATTTTTAAATTTATTTATATAACAAAATATTGTTCAGCATTGCTCTGAAAAACGAAAATTACTTATTAAAGTGTAAAAAATTATATCATGTATAAGATAAGGATTAAGAAGCCAATATTTTTATTGCCAAAAATGTTGCTGTACTATCAATTTTGATAAATATATTCGCTGAAACATCTATGTTTTAGGATTTACTTTAGAGCTCAGATGATGATTGAATTATATACAAAGTTTTGGAAGAGAATCGGTAGGTTTACTGAGGATTTTATTTCAAGTTATTTTTCCATCTGAGGTTTAAAAATGATCATTTTATTTTAAATTCGCAAGATTGGCTATAAACAGATCTTAAATAATAACTGATACAGACTCACCATCAAAGTTTGGATGATGTAGTCTGGTCTACTCACTTCCGGTTCCTAAGAAACTCCACGGAACATCTATGTCTCAGGATATATAATAAATGGTATGGATATTCAGTAACACATTTCGAAGGGGTTATGGATTTACTAAGGATTTCTACTTTCGATTCTGAAAATGTCACTTCCTAGTAAAAATTTACATTCCCCTTGATATATATATTTCTCAGGATCTGTTATAGATATAGTTCTGATATGGGAACCTATTGCCACCCGCCAGCTCTCAGAGGCTTCTAAAATTTTTGGCAAGCACTCTATAAGGAATATATTATAAATGCATGCATACATACATATGAATACGGCGTGTTCGTATGCATAGATACATGCATGTATATTTATAATTTGAACGTTTTAAATAATTCGCTTATAACCAATTTTAAAGCATTTATTATATGCCAATATTTACTAATATCAGATGAAATTCATAATCTAAACTTAACTAAGCAAAATCAAATTATTTTTATACTGCAGCAAACAGCCCTTCTGGATCGAGTCTGCTATTATTAAACGTCGGCAACAAGGAATTGTTATTAACTACATTAACATGGAAATATATGTACCGCAAAATATCATTAGCGTGGTTTCTCTGATTTGTGCGGTTAACATAGACGTTGTTATCTAGAAAATTAATCCAATGCAGATAACGGTTATTCCCTAGGGAGGAGATCTGCAAAAATAAAACACTAAGATATTTATTCCGTCGAATAATTTCAATCTTTCGATTGCCTGGTTCAGGAAGATGTTCAGACTACAAAATAAAATTGCTCAGATTTAATATTAGCTTTACGTACATTTTATATTTTAACCCTTAACACTCGAAAGGCTCCGCTGAAGAGACATGTATTAAAGCTATAGAAATCGGAAGGCTCCGCTATGGAGACATTTCTGTTATCTTTTATATCTCTTATATATATAGATAAATGAATCATTTTTATAATGTAAAATTTGTACGTACGTAAGTTTGCGGCCCCAGTGATAAAACGCCGATGGCAAATAGAAAAGGTTTGCTACAACCCCTACATTTACCAAAACCTACATTTACTAAAACCCCTACATTTACCGCAACTAAACAAAAAAATTTTTGCCGTAAAAAAAGCATTTTGCAATCTGCCTGGAAAGTCAAACGAATTGTAATATGCATGGAGGTAAAAGTAAGGAGTTAAATCTTCATATTAAGAAAACGCCAATATCGTTTGAGACAATAATTCAGGTGGCGCTGCCATAAGATAAGCAGTCCTGTACAGTATACATTTCTATGGCGAAAGACCTAAAATATTTATTTAAACTGTCAATTTTGTAAAAATTAATTATTATTGCAACGCAAAGAATAACTGAAGCAATAAAGAGTATTCCTACATATTCAAAATTATTTTACTTTCCAATTCATTTTTATCTCCACATATTCTGTACTCTATCCTACCACTATGAAAAAATACTGGTTAATTAAACTCATAATTAAGGAATTCTTAATTTAATAATTATTAAAAATACATATACTAAATACTACGCCTTTCTATAGTGTCAACTAACAATAGCAACTAGTTTACGAACACTAGCGACACCTAGATATAATTCTCAAAGCATTATGGCAATTTCAAGCGCTTCATCCATAGGAGTTTTATCTCATCCTTTCTAATTCCATGGTAATATGACTCAGTACTAAACACAAAGCAGAGATGAAAAATGTCAGCAGAATAATTCGTGGTGGTGATACTCAACATGTTGATAAGCCCAGCGTGGTTTTAGACTACACTACATATATGAGCGTCGCCGATTGAGCAAATATATCATTATGCTGCTTTCTATTGTTTTTTGCGCAAAAACCTTAAGTGGTGGCGAAAATTGTTCTTTTGGGGGTTGGAGGTTTGTGCACTTTATAACCACACCCCCTCGATCTGTTAGTATATATTATAATCAAGTTTCGCCTTATACCCTTACTTATTTAGGAATTATGGTTATTTTTAATGCAGTTTATGTAGATAAATTTTTGTTGTCAGTTTTAAATATTTTCGCAGCATAATTAAAATGCATTCTAACTTAAGCATATTAATTACAAAAATGTAAATGTTGAATCGTGAGTTGTATACATAAAAATGTTATAGTAAAGGCAATAAAAAATAGAACATTGTAAAGGCATATTTTGCAAAGGAACCCAGGCAATGTATACGACGGCTCTGCCTCCTATAAGAAATTAAGCAAATTAAAAATCCTGACAAATATATTTAATTCAAGAAAAATACCAATATTTAGGAAATAACTTCAAGATTCAATTGTTAATTACCTAGACATATAATATCAGTTATGTGTGTGGCCACGCCCACATAAGTCCACTTGCATTTGAAGTATTTGAATAGGAACTGAAATAATATTGATCTACAATAAATGTAAAAAACAGGAATACATTTTTAAACACATGATTTCATCCCAAATCACTATTTTTGCAGACACTAAAATAATGAGAAAAAAACTATGGAATCTAAAATAACTTTTCGGTGTGGATTTCATACCGGCACTAATACTGCCATTTCAAATTTAAATTTCATTTTATTTTGATAGATTGACAGCTTATAGGTAATTTTTTTCTAATACAACCGCGTGGACAGCCCTTACTTGGACTATCCCTGTGGACAGCCCGAAATAGATAATTTTTTCACATGAAAGTGTAAAAATACGAAAAATTTAAATTGAAGTACTTCGGCGTACTGTCCACATGTATCAAAAATATTTTATAAGTAAATTCTATATAAAAATTATTTCATTAATGAGATTATTGCTATTTTCCACAATCTAATCCAAAAAACTGCACAAAATGAAGCTGCAGCTAATTGACATTAATAGAAAAAATAGCCATAAGGATGAATGTGTTGCTGAGGATCAATAAGAGCAAAAATTCTAAAAAAAATGGATAGGCATTTTTCTATACGGGTAACATTTCGAGAACTCGTACAGGTAATTTTACGACTTGTCAGGACGTGAATTTCAATACAATAAAAAATGAATTTTCAGATTATTTTTAAATGGTGTTTTAAATGCTTCCGAATGTTATTTTACTCTCATGTGATGTGTACCAAATTCTGGTTCGCGAGCAATGATATGGATTCAACATAAAATTTCAAAAGAGAATTTGGGGTTCACAAAGAGTTTCCACTTCCGGTCCAAAATGTTTTTTTTTAAATATGTATTTTTACAGATTGACTATAGATAGGGTATGGATGCTGACAGATATGAATTTTCTATTAAAGAAGAGAACATATTGACTAAAAATTTCAATTTCTTGTTCTGTAGATGTCAATTTCGATTTTTCCGATTTTAGTCCATCCGACTGCTCAGTGCTTTACTGGATAAATTCTAGTTAAATATTGTTTTCCAACCTTTGATTGACATTATCAATACGGATTCCAATACCTTAGATCCCGTAAGTTAATAACATTAATGCTGATACTGCTCAGAAATAAATGCATTTATTGAACGATATAACATACCGCCTTGCTATATCCTTGTGTAAAGTAACCTAATACACACAACCTAGTAATCAACGAGGTAGAAATTCCTTTATGGTGAAATATGATTCATAGAAATATTTTTCCGTGTCTGTGTTTTTCCTTATTCGTATCTTTCAGGGAAATATTTCTTGAAAATATTGAGGTGTTCTGCCTCAGTCTGAATAACTCAGCTGGTCCTACTATATGTTCTAATTCTACTCTATAAAAATTATCATTTTAACGTCCGTATTGAAATTATTTTGTTCATTTTAGTGTAATTAATGCTCGATTTAATGACGTTATCTCAAATACTTATTATATCAAGAATTTGCAATACAGAGAAGGCAAATGTGACGAAGTTTGAAAGCAAAAAAAAAAAAAAAAAACATATGAATCTAATGAGCGACTTTATCTATCAAGAAAAAATTTAAATTTTGTACTATAAAAAAAACAAAAATTTGACCTTATATCAATATAGGTATTTAAACAATTTAGTGAACGTATTTTAGTCGCTCATTAAAGTAAGAATACAAAATTTCATCCCTTTAGAAGATACAGCGCTTCCTGTTGAAAGAGTAGCTAGAGATAGTGATTCTTGACATATTAGAAAATTTCCATAGCGCTATTTTTTCCGAAAGAATCAATGAATTACCAGGAAAATCTGTATTCTTAATTTATGTATTACCGATATATATATATATATATATATATATATCTATGTATGCATATATATCTATGTATGAATATATATCTATGTATGTATGTATATATATCTATGTATGTATGTATATATATCTATGTATGTATGTATATATATCTATGTATGTATGTATGTATATATATATGTATGTATATATGTATGTATGAATGTATGTATATATATATATATGTATGTATATATGTATGTATGAATGTATGTATATATATATATGTATGTGTATATGTATGTATGAATGTATGTATATATATATATATGTATGTATATATGTATGTATGAATGTATGTATATATATATATGTAAGTATATATATATGTATGTATATATCTATGTATGTAAGTATATATATATGTATGTATATATCTATGTATGTATGTATATATATATGTATGTATATATCTATGTATGTATGTATATATATATGTATGTATATATCTATGTATGTATGTATATATCTATGTATGTATGTAGGTATATATATATGTATGTAGGTATATATATATGTATGTAGGTATATATATATGTATGTAGGTATATATATATATGTAGGTATATATATATATATGTATGTAGGTATATATATATATATATATATATATATATATATATATATATGCATACATATATATACATACATACATACATATGTATGTATGTATGTATGTATGTATGTATGTATGTATGTATGTATGTATGTATGTATGTATGTATGTATGTATGTATGTATGTGTGTGTGTGTGTGTGTGTGTGTGTGTGTGTGTGTGTGTGTGTGTGTGTGTGTGTGTGTGTGTGTGTGTGTGTGTGTGTGTGTGTGTGTGTGTGTGTGTGTGTGTGTGTGTGTATGTATGTATGTATGTATGTATGTATGTATGTATGTATGTATGTATGTATGTATGTATGTATGTATGTATGTATGTATGTATGTATGTATGTATGTATGTATGTATGTATGTATGTATGTATGTATGTATGTATGTATGTATGTATGTATGTATGTATGTATGTATGTATGTATGTATGTATGTATGTATGTATGTATGTATGTATGTATGTATGTATATGTATGTATATGTATGTATATATATATATATATATATATATATATATATATTGAAAAGCACTTATTTCTCGTTTGCCGAATGGTAACGAATTTAGACCATATATGAAAACAGACATGGTCGTACAAATTCCCTCCTGGCTTATGTGTCTTTCTCCGAGTTATCTACATACTGAACTTTGGGATTAATTGAAATATAGAATTAGGAAAAAAGTACCGATTCAAAAGATGTAGGAACTTTAGGTTGGCATCAAAATTTACAATGTGAGGAGGATTATTATGAGGTGTGCATTTTTTAATATTTGCGTAATTAAACACATACAACAGGATCATATTATACTATAAATGTCTATGGAGTAAACTATGAACTATCATATGTGGTGTTATAATTTGTATAATACTCATGAATTCTCAACAGTTTTCAGCAAATTCACTTCAGTTCATTGAATTTATAAACGTTTTTCTAGATTTCTAATACTTTAAGTACTTTTAGTACTTAAAGTATTAGAGAATTCGTTGAACTTTAAAAGCAGTATTTTAAAATTAATGCTGCCATTTATCCATAAAACTGAAAATTAAAAACTTTTTTGAAATGCAAATTCTATGTATTTCAAATGCGTGCCCCTGCTAATTTTGTGCAGTAACACTCAATTTAATGCATTATCAAAGGAGGAGTAAATACACTTGAGCCTGCAGGGAAAGTCATGTGCTGCTCGCATCAGATATTCATAGCCTTCATACGTTACATATTCACCCACGCAGAGTGATATGGGTATCTTTTCTTGAATGTCCGAAATATTTTAGGAGGTCTTAAATGATGCTTTACATCTAAATCTCGAATTGGAAAGGTTTTGAAAAAATAAATAAATAAAATCATTGTAATCTGATGAATTTGTTTCAAAATAAAAACCTGAAATCCCTAGTCTTTCAGATTTTGAAAAGTGTTCTTCTTAAATCCATGTCATGCTGGGGATTTTACTTAACAAAATCTAGTTGGAGCTTTATCGATTACCTTGCTTTGACGCAATCGATACAGATTCTGACACCCTTAAACCCATAAGATAAGAAAAGGAATGCTTGCAATGTTGGGATATGTATTGACAGATATATTATATTGTATCGTTTTATTCCATCAAAACAATATTTCATTACACACTACTTAGTATTTAAAACTTAAGTATACAACAGATGTAACCATGTTATAATCATACATATAGGTTAATTCTACTGTTCAAAAATATTGATAAAAAACTGCAATTTTAATTTTAAAACACTGAACTGCTGTTTTATGCGCTCGTTTGTAAATGTCGTATAAATGGTACGAGGAAAAAGCACCAACATGTGGTGAAATAATTAATAAGAAGTGGAGAAAGTACCGACAGCTTCTGTGCTCTAAGACACCTTCAGATGTCATTGAAAACAAAACCAAGATACTCTTTTTCGCGGACATTAGATTCTAATTATGAATTTAAGTATAATGTCGATCAAAAAGTCTGTCTTTCATCACAACCAGCTTCAAAAGTTTATTTGGAAAACGTTAGAATTGATACATATGAAATTGTAAATTGTAGATGAAAAATTGAGTAATTAATAATTTTAAATAATAATTTTAATAAACATATAAAGTTGTGAAAAAATGTGTCATCATTTAGAGTGTTAAACTTTACTGTTTGTATTTTAAGAATTATATTATTTACAGGTCGATGACGGACTGCTGAAATGGTGGGTTATTGCGAACACATTGCAATGTAAGGAGTTATAATATACGAACCCATACAAAATTTAAAATCTTCAAAATAAATATTATATGTAAAACCTAAATATTTGAATAAAGAGTAATTACTTTAAAATAACTTCCTATTACTTTCTTCAGCACATTTTGGTACTATTCCCTTCCGCCTTTTATGCGACATTTTAGTACACGTGGCCATTCAATTGCCACATAGTCTTATGGGTATTTTCATGACAAATATTTCCTTAAAGAAAACAGACATAGGCAAATTTCTTTAAAAACGTATTAGTAGGTTATTCTCTAACAAGCAGCAGTTTTATTTATTATGATTGGAATATAATCCTTCTGTGAGGGTGTCATGATCTAGGATAAATAGTAGATTATGACTCTTTAGTAATGAGAAAGTACGTGCATAGCAAAAGATATTCCTAGGTAAGAACCCTGCTTAGAAGCTATCGTTTCCTCCAATAGTGTTGCCACTTTTGTAAAGAAAATTGCTGTCCCAACTGGGAATTGAAGCACGGATCTTCGTACTGGTCAGTTAACTCTCTACCGTTGAGCTTCCTACCGACTGTCTATGGTCGAAGTGAAATCTGCATTATTTCCCCGCTAATGCCAGATTCTCGTGCAACTTGTCAATCTGACTGACCACCTCTTGATATTTTTACCGCAGGTTATCCTCCCAAGTATATCTCCATGTTCTAAATAACTATTTTGCTGATATATCGTTTAAGGGTATATTTTGTTTCGTTTTCGCATGCACACATTCTGTGGTGAGATCATTGATCATTTAGTATAAGACGAACAGGATATTTACTCTCTAAATTATCATCAACTTTCCAGTCAAGCGACATGCTAAGTTAGCTAAATGAGGAAATTAATACACAAGACCAAGGCCTGGGAAAAACACCGTGTAAGCTGATATTTTAATCCTTGATTAATTCAGAGTTGAATTTATTACAATACAATATCGCGCTGATTTCATGATTTACTTGGAATATTTACTTTTATTTTTTGAAGCCTTTACTTTTGCTAATGGCCAATTTTGGAGACGCTAGTTGTCTAAGTAGTGCTAAGGATGATGCTTAGGAGTGGTATCTATTCAGATTGAAACTATTACATAAGCATAAGATTGGCAAAAGGCCACTTTGCTACCTCCACTGAGTTTCGGCTTAGGCTGTATCTGAGCATGGATTCATTCATGGAGCATGGTATACCTTTTAAGGCACACATCACTGGATTTTTGAGTGGGATATCCTGGGATACCATGATAAGAGAGTCCTGAATCACGTATTTAACAAATACGTATGTAAGAATGTGAAAAGTAAAAATGTAAAAAACTCCCTTCAAACTTCAAAAAAGCTTCGGTCGTCGAAATCTGCGAGCTGTAATTTTGGGGTCAGCCCACTCTACACCATCATTCGTTCACTCCAAGCTCAGTATCCGCGTATGTAATTGCCTTAGAGGCTGAACATTTCATTTTAGAGTCTGTGGCATTTATCGTCTAGGGCCACCCCCTAGACAGCTACTCTTACACCTCGAATTGATCGAAATGTCATAATAAATATGATCCTTTACCAATGTTTGTGCCCCCTCACTTACCTAAATATACTTACCCCCTTAAGTGTATTCTGCGTTGCCTAAAGCACCTCATTTTCATTAATTACTGTGCAAGTGAGGAGGCAAATTCAGTGAAGAAACAAGGCCTGTCAAAAATTTGCCCGCTGTGACCTTGAATATCCCCAAGGTTTCGGTAAATAGTTTACTGGTAAAATCTTGCTGGATTATATTTGCAAAGTTTTCAACTATCAGCAGTCAAATTTTTGATATGCTACAATTATCACAGTAAAGTGAGGACGCATGTCCAGTAAAGATGAAAGAAGTTCAAAAATGTCTATGGGGGTGTCTAATGTCATCAAGTCCTGTTAAAGATTTGGCAAACGTCTTTAATATTGCACATGAGAATATTGGGTTATGATAATTGACTATTACTCGGAAGAACATAAACATCACCATAAGTTTATAAATACCTGATGTAAATGTAAGTTCGATTTTGTCCACTACAATTATTTGGTTGAATTTGTCCCAATCCATCCTACCGTTATGAAGTTTTGTGTGTAGATGCATTACCTAGCAAAGTCAAACTAGATGCAGTTTTTTTTAAAATATGGTTTTCCTTTAAAACATGGTTTCCTAAATTTCTGCTCTATAATATTGTAAAAAAGTATTTTGGTCTTTATCAATTAATTTTTAGTTACTAAATTTATTTTAATACACTATTCAATAATCAGCTTTGAAAAAATAAAATTAATATCAATTGCTTTAGATTACACATTCTGAAAATGGCACTCTCATATCAAACGATGCCTTAAGCAACCAAAATCTTCAATCGATTCAAATTATCGGTTTTTATGCGAGTTTATCGTTCGCTGGAATCTGCAATTATTATGCGCATTTAAATAGTCATATTTATAAATTCTTTACTCTGATGATTTCAAACGCTCAGTTACTTTGATGAATTTTTATCATAAAATTCATCAAAGCTTTTAAAATTTCTATCTAAATTCCGTTAAGTCAAGCGCAATTCCAAAAACAATTCAAAGGCTAGTATTTCTTTTCAAATTTCCGATTTTGAAACTAACATTTTCGATCATAGAAAAATCGTGATTTTTTCATAACAAATTCAATAATATATTTTGAAATGAGTAATTATTTTCAACACATTTTATATTTTGGTACATTGAATTATCAAAGTTGAAATCAAATAGGTTAACTTTTTTTTATACTAAACGGTTAATTCTAATTATTAATTTTAATTTCGCATACTAAACATTCTCATGCTTTAATTTACTGTAAACAAAATCTGAAGGATATTTGCACAGAAAAGTTAAAAGTCTATTAATTTCATTTAGAAAGCACAGAACATTCCAAACCGTAAAACTCTTAACTAGAGATATTTTAGAGTCGCAAACAGAGGCATTCTAATCATATGAGGTTTTCAATGAGCTGCTAGGCTCGCTTGAAGCTGAACGGTTCACTCACTCTCAGGATTTCAGGTTCAATTCAACCAAGTTTGACTCAGTGTATACATAGTTTCGAGTATTTATATATATATATATGGCGGTGCGAAATTTATTCCCAAGTATAGTTTGCATTCAAAGTAGTACTGTTGTGAATAAAAAGAATGGTAGAGTGTAAAAGATTAAATTCAGCCCAATCCCACAACTGCGACAAACCTTAGAAGAACTAACCAAAGAAAAGTGTTTTTGTTTAATTTTTTATTTTATTAAGAAAACTTGCTTCTCACTACAGGACAATTGAGTATTTTTAAGCCTACAGTATATCTGGGTACATATTCTTTACAGTGTAGGAAAATGTTTTGCACGTTACGTTCTTCAAGTTTACCAATAAAACTTTTGAATATTTACAAAATAATATATTAAAATGCTAATGAAAAATTAAAATAACTTTTGGGCATAAAACGCCTTCTAGGTTCTTTGCTCAAGACTTAAAACTCATAAGCTTTTTGAGTAAATGACTGCATGCCAAGGTGAAAATGCAATAACTTTTAAACGTATAAATAAGGGGAATATATGAATTGATACTTAACTTGTCCAATTTGCTGTTAAATGAATATCGGACTTCAAAAGCCAATACCCGTAGCTACAAATAGTAGTGCCATTTATAATACAAGTAGTCAACCTTTTAACATTGCATCTGCTAGTTAAAATAAATTTTTAAAAAATTTGAGGAAGCAAATTATATTCCTAATCAACGTAGATACTCCATCTTTAGGTCATTGAAATAATTATAGAAAATAAACACGATTTCCGAGGAATAACAATTTAGTGCAAATACAATATGTCCAAATCATCAGAATTTTGAATTTTGTTTGTGCAAAAGTTATAATTCCTGTAAAATATAGATCGTATTAATTTGTGTAAAATCCCATTAGGGTAATTATTTTCAAGAGCATGTTTTTCAAACACTTTATATGTGATTCTTGGTATAGCTCATTATAGATATATTTGGTACGTAAAAACTGATTCAAAACGATGCTATTAAACACTCTTATATGTAAGCTTCAGTGGAAATGCGGAATTTTACTAGTTAAGAGCGACGATTATCATAGATGTTCAAAATTAATATTTTATTTTCTGTCCTACTATCATTTTCTAAGAAATTACTTAAACTACTCACTATCACTTGAAAGACATATTATTTGGACAATAATCTGGTAATAGTAGGAATTCTGTTTCTTTTATTTACAATGCGATCTGTCAATGTTGTAGTGATAGATTAAAAAGTTTTACTAAAAAATATTTATAATAAAAGTATAGATGAACATTTGCGAATATACTCGATAATTTTCCTCTTTGCGGAATTCCCACTTACTGTCGGTAAGTTATGGTGTTATTACACGGAGCAATTCCTTCCAGCAAAATTTCTGCAACACCATACATTTCAATGGGAAGAAATTTTGCCGTCGAATTGCCGCAGTTCGTTCATACTCGACCATAAAAATTGCTCAATTTCTGAGCTGCGAACCAATCAGAGCACAATAAAATTCGACGTCACGCCGCTCCGCCCTTCCTCTCCTCATTTGCATACAAGATGGCGCTGACGACTGTAATGCAAGCACATCGAAGTAGCTCAATTGAGTTAGAATCTATAGATGGAAAAAAATGATAGAACTTCTACCAAATTACAGACACCTGTAGTATATAAAAGATCCAAATTATATGATAAAACGCACTAAATAATGCTTTCTTAAATCGGCGGCATTGGAGAGAAAGGGCCCGTTAGAAAGGCGGGGCTTAAAGTATCATCGCCAAGCGGAATTGCTGAAGTCTGGAGATGGAATTATAATAATAGAACTTTTACCAAATTACAGACATCTGTGAAGTATAAAAGATC
>OX578148.1:102935958-102948458 GCA_951213105.1 Amaurobius ferox | reverse complement strand
AGTCTGAGATGGTAATGGCCAGCGGCTGCATTGTGGAGGTCATGGCTGACTGTCTGGGGGAAATCATATTGTACAAAGTAAGAGTCTTTTGCTTTTCGGTGAGGTGTATGCTTGGCTTGTTTTTCTTGATATATTAGTATTGTAAGTCATTTTTATAGTATTTTGTACTTCTGTTTGGATGCAGTAAAGCTCGTAGTTATTAAATAGGTGTAGGGACAGTATAGGTTTTTCAACATTTTTCTTTTTTACATTTAAAGTTTTAGTATATGTACTTGGTTGGCGACATTGTATCCGCTTCCGGGAGTATCGTCATGACATAAAGCTGGCTAAACCGGGAAGTGGGGGTCACATTCCCCCCCGGCGAAATTTTGATATATAATCACATAAAAAATTTTTCAAATAATGCAACTACCCTTAATGAATCAAAATTTGAATACGAACATTTTTCTAAACATGGGTTCGACAACATTGAAATTAGTATTCTGTGTATTCAAAAAAATTACTATGACAGATTGTTTCTTGAAAATGAATTCATTTGTGCACATAAAACTATTTTTCCATATGGACTCAATCAAATATTTAATCATCATAATATAGTTAAAAAGTCCTTTAATTCTCCTAATGAAGACCATAATATTTATAATTCCTTCAACAATCATAAAAGTAAATCAAAAAGAACTAAAAGAGCAAGTAAATATAATAAAAAATTGCCCTCATTATCTGAACTAAAAAATGCCATCCTTCAGCAACATGCAAATTTTAAAATTACTTTTGATTGGAAACAATGTAAAAACTGGATTTTCGCAATTAAAAAACAGCAATTAAATATGGTATATAACCTTTTTCTAAGTACTGCATTTGATAATGTTCATTTTAAACATTTATTCTATGATTTGCTCATTACCAGAAGTAAAAATCTTAATGGTTATTTATATGTCACAGACTTAAACTTTAATGACGAATCAAAACAAAATACTAAAATAAACGAATATTGTACCTTGAATTTCACTAATTCTGTCTTAAATAATCTGAAGATAAATAATTTTTTAAAATCGGTTTCCAATTACTTTCCAGTCAAACATGTAAATCCTAAAATTGCTTATAAATATGATAAACCGCTAGGTCGTTATATTTTCAATTATAATCAAATTGCCAAATCAATAGATATTAATCAAAACTATGAATTGGATAAAGAGTCATATTGCCACTGTCATTTAGAAAAATACAAAGACTTCGTAGATAAACACCATGGGCATGTTATAACGGGAAATCTAAATATTATTAATTATGATGCACTAAGATCACTGATGTTACTGGGTACTAAGTACCGTATACCTACTAAATTTAAACATAAATTAATATGTAAAGGTTTATTTCTTGACTTAAATAAATTTATCTATAAAATCAGTTATATATATCAAATCCCTGTAGAAGCCTTTAAACCCTGGAGAGTCTTAATAGAGCAATACTTAAATCATTTTATATATAATCAGAAAATTAATAATTCATATAAACTTAATTCAATTAAAAATGATATTAAAGAAATACAAAATGATTTTGTCATTACATATGTCGATAAGGCAAGTGGTAACTACTCAATTATATGTAAATATTATTATAAAAATACCCTTCAGTCACACTTACTTAATAATCAAATCTATAATTTACATAAAACTAACCTTAAAATCTTATACAATAGAATATCAGCCAAATATAAGTAAATACATCTAAAAAATAGTTGTAATAACATTCCATATATTGTTTTAGTACCCAAGTTTCATAAATCCCCTGTTGCTTTTCGAACCATTACCAGTGGGCATAATTCTTACATTACTAATGCTGGAAAATTATTATTAAAGATATTACATGAAGTATCCTCGTCAGATGAAATCTCAAATAATTGTCATATTGTAAAAAACAGTTTTGAAGTAGTTAAGAAATTGAAAACTCTTACTAATATTCGTAGTATTTATACCTTTGATTTCAAAGATTTGTTTAATGATATTAATATAGATGATCTGTATAGAATTAGTTTAGGAATTTTTGAAAAATATAATATCAACCTAAAATATTCAAATTTTCTTTTTAAAAAATTACTTAACTTCACTCTTTATGAGAATTATATTCAACATGGTGGTACTACTTTTAAACAACAGTTTGGTATCCCACAAAGGGGGTGTGCCTCATCATTGTTAGCTAATCTGTATTTATTCTTCTATGAAAAAAACATTAATCCAAGCTTGCATAATATGCACATGTTTAGATATTTAGATGACATTTTATGTGTATCCCCAAATAATAATATCCCTATAGTATTAAACTTTCATCCAAAAAATTTACAATTAAATGCAAGTAATAATGACACAAATGTTGCAAACTTTTTAGATTTAAATTTAAATTTACAAAATTGTAATGTGGTTATAAACTTGTATGATAAAAGACAGGATTTTAAATTTAATACATCAAAAATTCAACATTTTGACTCTTGTCTGCATATATCTGTATTTAGAATCAATAAAATTTGTGATGAATATTATAAATTAGCGCACTTTATGGAATTATTGAGTACAGCGACTAATAATGCATATCCCCCAGGATTTGAAATTTAATACATCAAAAATTCAACATTTTGACTCTTGTTTGCATATATCTGTATTTAGAAATATTATAATAAACCAGGCTCTTAGAATCAATAAAATTTGTGATGAATATTATAAATTAGCGCACTTTATGGAATTATTGAGAACAGCGACTAATAATGCATATCCCCCAAGTTTGTTATTAAAAATATCAACTCAGTGTATCAATTTCACTCGATAACATCCTAGAAAACATTTTCCCAATTTTAGTGACTAACATACAGTAAAAAAAAAAAAAAAAAAAAATTATATATAATTATTTATTAATTATATAAATAAATAAAAATGAAAAATAATAAATAATAAGTCAAAAACATTAGAAAAATCAAAAAATCGGAAAATAAGATGCATTAACATTAATGTTTTGAATTTTATTTTCGCAATAAAATGTAACTTTTGTCAGTATTGAAACTACGATTTGAGCGCCGTTATAATGGTGTATAGTGGCATTCTCGTTTATCCAGTTTTCCTATGAATTACTTCTTTAGTAAGAATTTTTATCTTTGATTCATATTCATATTCAAGATTGCATATTTGGGAAGTTGTATTCTGAATTGCTTGTCCAGTCTCCAGCTTAGAGTGACTGGACGAGTCTGGGAGTATTACCGTGAACGTTCGTACTGCCTCCCTGGTAGAATTTTGAGTTGTTCATTCCGGTGCTTCTAGATTAAGCTGTTGAGGTTGATCGTGTATACACGTGGTGGAAGAAGAAGGGTTCATGCCGCATGGTAATACAAATTTTCTTAATGTATCCTTTTTTCATTTTTTCATTTTTTGTTGCCTGTAGTCTGAGTTTAAGCATTTATAGTAATGTACTATTGCTTAATCTGAAACAGGCATTTGTTTGGGTTAATTAGAATTAAATACTCAGACCTGAAGATGAATTTAATTCTGATTAATCATCGAATTTGGGACGGTGCTGTTCTTTTCTCTTATCGGCATTATGGCCGTGAATTTGCTTCTATTGTGATGTTAATATTACTTGAATTGTATTTTTATTTTTTTTATTTTTACATAATTCTTATTATTACATATTTCAAATATATATATATATATATATATATATATATATATATATATATATATATATATATATGTATATATATATATATATATATATATATATATATATATATGTATATATATATATATATATGTATATATATATATATATATATATATATATATATATGCATATATATATATATATATATATGTATATGTATATATATATATATATATATATATATATATATTTAAATATATGTATATATATATATATATATGTATATATATATATATATATATATATATATATGTATATATAAAATTCCAAATGGATAAGGGATAATAAAAAAATAAAAATAAATAACGAGAGAGGTGTGCTTACGGGGAAGTAGCAAGGTTAAGGGGGATTCTGACCCCTTTTCCTGGTTGAAGCATGCTTTCAGTCCCGGGAAACACTCCCAGAAACCACTAAATGAACCACTATATAATAGTAAAAATTGAAAGATTGGACATGAAGTCAGCCAACAGGTAATACATAAAAGGCCTAGGGGAATTGTGACCCCTAGTTCCCGTTTACAAGTCGACTTTTGCACCAATGGTAACACTCACGGAGCCATGCATTACCTGCGGTTAAATTCAGTACAACGCGAACTTTGTGTTCAGGGCTTTTCTTTAACCTCCTACCGGATAAAAGTTACGTTGCTAAAGGAGACTCCTGCCATAGAGGGAAGGTGCCTAAATTGCGCCTTACGGTTTTACTGTCCTGTAATTCTGATGGAAGTGAGAAGCTGACGCCTCTTGTTGTTGGAAAGCCGCGCAAACCACGATGCTTCAAAAACGTTAGAAGTTTTCCGTCAAAGTACGAAGCAAACAAAAAAGCGTGGATAACCCAAGCCCTTTTCGAGGACTTTTTGCGCAAACTAAACAAACAAATGAAGTTGCAAAATCGTAAAATAATTTTGTTCATTGATCAATGCACTGCACATCCGGATTTGCAGCTGTCTAATGTGCGTGTCGTATTTTTTCCTGCAAATTGCACAAGAAAATTGCAGCCTTGTGATCTCGGCATTATTCGATCTTTCAAGGTATATTACAGAAAGCAACTTGTCTGGAAAGCTGTAGCTGAACTAGAAAATGGATACCTAAATGACGCCTGCAAACTAAAGTTAAGTGTTCTAGAGGCTATGCATTTTATTTCTGCGTCGTGGAGAAACGCTACACAACAGTGCATTTCCCATTGTTTTGAAGAAAGCGGAATCGTAGCGTCTAATGAACCGGGAACAGGTGAAGAATCAGCTGCGGTGGACTCGGAGGAGGACAACAAAACACTTATCTATGACTTCGGCGATTAAATCCCGGATAACTTAGCAACATGCGAAGCTGAAAGAGCTACTGCTCCATCCGTAGACGACCTTATGGACTTTTCGTCCGCCGATGAATATGAACAAGAACGACCGGAAACACAGCCCGTTACTTCTTTCAGTATTGCATTGAAGAGCTTACAAATAGTGAAAGACTATTTTCTTTCTTATAAAGACCAGGAAAAAAACTTGCAGAGTATCTCAATAATAGAAGATGCTGCATTCACTTTGAACTCAATGACTAAAAAACAATGCACTATTACGGACTATTTTCAACCTAAACGCCAGGATTCGTAACTAAATGTGTTAAAATGATCTTAAAATGGTATGTATAATAATGTTCTTTTCGTAAAATATACATATTATACCTTTTGAAAGAGTCATCTTTACTACCTTTAGTTTTATTCTATTTGATTTTTGCATTCTATGTATTTCCCGTATTTTACGTTTTTCCCGCATTTTATGTTTTTTTTCACCCAGTCCCTTGAGAAACGTAAAATCGGGGTTTCACTGTATATATACACACACACACACACACACACATATATATATATATATAGATATACATACATATATATATATATATACATATATATATACACATATATATATATATATATATACATATATATACATATATATATATATATATATACATATATATATATATATATATATATATATATATATATAAATATATATATATATATATATATATATATATATATAAAGAAATATATTTCTTTTCCATATTCAACACTATGCAATAAATTTGTTAATACCATTGTATATATAGTTCGTCCATTTGCGAGAGAAGGTACTTTTTGACATAGTTTTCTATTTTCGCAACTAGCGATTTGCCAAAAATTATTTATGTGTTTTTCTGTTCGTCTGTAGTGCTTAGCGATATTTGACAAATGTCGCCACACTGGCGACTTTTTAATGATGTCTCCAAATTTACAAAACTTTTGCCATGTTGGCAAATACATATATATATATATATATATATATATATATATATATATATATATACATATACATATATATACATATATATATATATATATATACATATATATATGTACATATATATATATATATATATATAAAGAAATATATTTCTTTTCCATATTCAATACTATGCAATAAATTTGTTAATACCATTGTATATATAGTTCGTCCATTTGCGATAGAAGGTACTTTTTGTCATAGTTTTCTATTTTCGCAACTAGCGATTTGCCAAAAATTATTTATGTGTTTTTCTGTTCGTCTGTAGTGCTTAGCGATATTTGACAAATGTCGCCATATTGTCGACTTTTTAATCATGTCTCCAAATTCACAAAACTTTTGCCAAGTTGGCAAAAATGATACCAGATTAATGAAAATAACTCCAAATTGTTGAATATTCAACATCTTATAAAATTTAATTTAATTTATTTGATAATTCCTATCACCCTGGGAAAATTAGTATGACTGATTCAAAATATAGTGAGTTTTACGGTTTGTGCAACAGGTGAGTTTTGCTAGGGGGTATAGTGTTAGTGAATGAATTAGGTTTTTAAGGGTCGTTATAGTAATTATTTTTCGATAGGGAATCGTATAAGTATTAATCAGTATGACAATGTTCAGTTTCCTTTTGCTCCTATTTAGCAATCGTTATAGTAACGAGATTCGCATTTACCGAATTGAAAAACGAAATGTTAAATACATTATTGACATATGAAAAGCATTATAAGAATTGTAGTGTTGAATTAAAGGAATCTATTGATTGGAACACAAACCATCAATTTTACATAATACCATATCAGTTTGTTATTATAATAATTATTTTATTTACAAGCTATATTTCATGGCGGATACTGGCTGGTTAATTGTCAAGGTAAATTTGCGAAAAATAAAATTTAATGTGCTATTCTGTGCTTCGTACAAGTAAAAGTTCGTACAATTAAAAGTACAAGTAAAAGTACAAGTAAAAGTAGTTCTGTGCTTCGTGAAAGTAAAGCTTATGTACTATTATGTGCTTCCGACATCAGATATTTTCTATTAGTAACAAAGAAAAGTTGGATAATAGTTCTGTTATGAAATGCACTCCTGGTTATTCAATTCATTTCTAAATTTATTATTCGGTAAATTCTAATTTCGTTTTGATTCTAAAACTTGTTCTTAAATATTATACCAAATTGATAAAGCGCCAATTGTGTCTTTCAACTTGTTGGAGTTTTTACCGCCTGTATCGATAACCCTTGGCGTTATGATACAGTCTCGCGCTTTTGTACATTTACCCGGATTCAAATTTCGTATTGAAATATATTGGAACTGTTTTTTATGTCGTCACGAACGCGCGCAGTAACATTAAGACGTTTAAGTAAGAATAATGTTATTAGTTCAGTTGGCAAAAAAGTCCTGACGGGGTAGGACGTGTTTTGCCCGAGGGGTATGAAATGGAATTCGTATTTTAAATTGGTTTAGTTGAAACATTAAAATTATTAAAGTATTATTAAAATGTTATCGCGTTTTTAAGAATCTAAATGATAAATAATTATTTTCGTCAGTGATGAGATGTCGAGTGTGATATTCTTCAATAGCCTTTTGAATACTTCTGTCTTCGGTAGAAGTACATAGCATATTTTCGTCTCTGCTGAAGTGAAATAAGATTGATGTATTAAGAAGTGTGAAATTATTATATTCGGAAAATAAAGAAATAATTGTTATTTTGAAGACTCTCTTGTGATATCCTGCCTCATTATTCGATCATACAAATTCTTCACCTTCGCCATTTAAGCACAATTACGAGCATCCATGATCCGACTTCAACGGATCGAGATTCTCCAGAGTTCTGAATAATTCTCTTTCATCGCCGATGTCTTCCTATCGTTTCGACCGCGCTGCTGTTCCCCGCATCCCTGACAACCGCCCGCCTGCGTTACCGGAGCTTCTACCCACTATAACTTCACAGCCGTGTTGGGTACCAGCATCTTGGCGACTACAATCAATGGCCCTCGCTCCGTGTTGCTGACGCTCTAACAGTTCTCATGTCAGACATATCTTAACTTTATTAAAATCTATTTTTTATTTCCACCAATACACGAAGAACATAAATGAAATAAGGACATATTATGCACTTTTATCAATACTTCTTGTAGCTCAGTTGAACAATTTAAAGATTGATCTTCCAGATATCGCCTAAATTCTAAACAAATCTTCTTGACAACTCATGTTTAAGCTGTCCCCCATGTGAGCAATGGTTGGAAACTTGCCCAAAAGCTGACAGCAAAGTTATTCCTAACAAAAGTTTGCTTGAGTTTGATACATATAAAATTCCAAGCAAAATATATTTAACGACAATTTGTCGCAAGAGTATAACAAGAGAAAGTACAGGTAGCAATGCAAATTTAAATAATGCAGCATCAAATTAAATATCCTTGTTTGGAAATTTTATTTCACGTTTGCGGGGAACATATATGAATGGCCACGTTCATCTACACAATTATATAAGTTTATATTCATGGTTGGGTTAAATTACGTTGAAACAAGAAAGATCAATCATGCTTAAAGCATTGATTAAGAAACACTTTCCAACTTCAATGCAATTCTATTTAAACAAGTCTAAAATGCAATACATTCCTCGGTAATATTTTGAAACTTATCACAATACTGCATTAATTTATTATATTGGAAAACTTAAACCTTCATCGAAAAAAATGAACTTCATTCAAATGACGGCATTGAAATATAAATTGCCTGGTAAACATCTCTAAAATGTTATACATTCCTCGGTAATAGTTTTAGAATTATCATAATACTACGATAATTTATTATATTTGAAAACTTCATCGAAAACAACTGAAATTAATTCAAATGACGTCATAGAAAAAATAACACGCCTGGATCTCTCTATAAAAACAGGATTTCATTCATAACTTTCTCCCATTCATTTCATTCATCACAATACTATAATAATTTATTTTATTTAAATATTTTATTGAAGACCATGGAGCTACAAATAATTAAACTCTATGCTTAAAACTTCATCGAAAAAAATCGTCCTTCTCTTTATAAAATCAATTAATATTTCATTCATATCAGCCATGCAGACTCCATGGACTAAATTATTTTGTGTTAAAAAAATACAGGAATTCTAATACAACTCATTCTACATATTTTGCTGTTTACATTTTACATAGGTGAAAAATAGGCTTAGTTGTAGAAATAATCAATTTTAGATGAGCATTTAAACTCAAATATATTGTCATTGCGTTGTTTCAGTATGTAGATGCACAGAATTTAAGCAAAAATAAAGTAGTTTTAGGACGGCTACAACACTCAATATGAATTAAAAAGAACTTAAAAAAATCACGATTTTGAAACAAGATGGATGCCATATATTATTTTGAAGTGGGTCATGTGATCGTTTCATGTCATGGTCACGTGATCGCTTCATATAAGAGGTGTAATTATTATTTTAATTTTTATTTAAAAAACTACTGAATATATTTCGCTGAATTTTTTTTTATATATTTTATGGAACAATTTGAATATTACCTAAAATTTTCGAAGCAATTTGTGAATTTTAAATCCGCTTAAAAAATGTTTGAAAAATTAGGTGCCATAGGGCTCAATGTATTTAATTTTTTCAACCCGGGTTCAATCCAAAACTAATTGGGTGATATTATTCATTTATATTACCATAGGTCCTACAGACCGTCTGAACAACATACTAAAATTTCATTTTGATTAAGTCATTTTTACGGCAGTTATCGTGCTAACGGACAGACAGACAGACAGACAGAATGAACAAAGTCATAAACACTTTTCAACTTTGTTGTAAGTGTTAAAAATGACATGGAAGTTGTATTGTAATTACTTGGAAGAAAAATTAAGTGACTGGGAACCTTCCGAAAATGTCCCTAGATTGACAACATAATATAATAAGGTTTATAAATAACAAAAATGTCGTTGCAGTTACTTGTGGAAAAAATAAACCGACTGACGAGGGGACCTTCAGAAAATTTCCCTAGAAAAACAAAATAATATATAAGGGTTATAAGTAACAAAAATACCGTCACAGTTACTTGGGAAAACTTAAGCAACTGAGGAAGGGACCTTTCGAAAATGTCCCCAGAAGAATAAAATAATATAATAAGGGTTATAAGTAACAAGAATACCATTACAGTTACTTAGGAAATATAAAGCGACTGACGAGGAAACCTTCAGAAAATGTCCTTAGAAGGACAAAATAATACAGGTAATACAAATACCGTTACATTTACTTGGGAAAATTTAATCGATTGAGAAGTTAACCTCCCTAAAATGTCCCTAGATAAAGAAAATTATTGTTAAGGGTTATAAGTAACAAAAATATCGTTACATTTATTTGGGGAAAATTTAGCGACTGACGAGGGAACATTCCGAAAATGTCCCTAACAGGACAAAATAATATAAGGGTTATAAGTAACAAAAATGGCGTTTTAGTTACTTGGGAAAAATTAAGTGACTGAGGAGAGAACCTCCCAAAAATTTCCTAGAAGAACAAAATAATATAAGGGTTATACGTATCAAAAAGACCCTTACAGTTATTTGGGAAGAATAAGTGATTGAGGAGTTAACCTTCCGAAAATGTTCCTAGAAGGACAAAATAAGTGCAGGGGTTATAAGTAACAAAAACCTCGTTACAGTTACTTGGAAACAAATTAAACGACTGAAGACGGAACCTTCCGAAAATGTTCCCAAAAAGACAAAATAATATGTTTTATAATCAATAAAAATACCTATGCACTTACTAGGGAAAAATCATTGACTGACAAGGACATCTGGCGGAAATATCCCCAATAGGGCAAAATTGAATAAATTACATTCACATGTACTACTATAAATTGAGTGAGAAAATGTTGTTGCCGAATTTCACATTTTGCAGAGTTATGTCCTGAGGCATTGTCATGTTCATTATAAACATGAATATTTAATGTGGCAATCAAGAAAATATTTCCTCTATTTTCAGTTTCAGACACTAAAATCTGAGAAAATATACATTTTACACACCAAGATATCTCTAAGAAGAGTCTTAAAAGTGTGCAACCTTTTAAATTTAATGTTACTCCATTTTACTGGGGAGGGTGGGAGAGTTGTTCACAGTGTGAAGATGAAAAAAGCATTTTCGGTGTGTTTATTTTGCATATATTTATTGTTAAGTTAATGTTGTATTAATGTTTTGCATATTAAATACGGTAATTTTTGTAATATATATATATATATATATATATATATATATATATATATATGACCTTAGACATTTCAGAACATGAACTTCAAGGATTGAACACCTAATTGTTTATTAAAGACTATGTAAAGAAATGCATCTCAGTATACAAATCATCAATGCTTGCAATTATGTATGTGCGTATGTCTGTGAGCATGATATCTTTCGAGCAAATAGATAAAATCGTATAAAATTTGGTACGATTACGTATTACAATGAGTGAACATCAGAAGCTTATTGTTTTGGAGGATGAAAAGGCAAAGGGAAGACACATTGTACACATGTAAATTAGTGTCCTGTACACATGTAAATTAGTTGTAACTTATTCAAAATATTATTTTATTAAAAAAAATCTCCATCAAAATATCTATTACCTAAAAATTATATAATCCCATTCAAAGATGGGATTACTTTATACACGTACTTTGACAAATAGTATAACTTTAGATTGGATTTCTTCTTTAAATTCATTTTGCAATAAAATAAAACTTATTACATGTAAATTAGTGCCCTGTACACAAGTAAATTAGTTGTAACTTATTCAAAATATTATTTGATTAAAAAAAAATCTCCATCAAAATATCCATTACCTAAAAATTATATAATCCCATTCAAAGATGGGATTACTGTATACACGTACTTTGACAAATAGTATAACTTTAGATTGAATTTCTTCTTTAAATTTGTTTTGTAATAAAATAAAATTTATTTCAGTAGAAGAGGGACATCAAATAAAGAATATTTGATATATTCTATTTGAAAACTTTGTATTTTGTGAATCTTTCTTTGGATAAATGTCCAAAAACTTATATTTGCAGTTCATTGTGTTTTTAGCATATATGTTTGTCAATTCAGTAACCTTAGGTTATATTGAAGTAGTAGTATATATTTTCCTTAGTATCCTTTTATGTCACTTGAAGTTTGAGAATACTGTTGAAGTTGTGAGGAAACTTCAGTTTAAATATTTTCTTAAAATATGTTTTTAAAATAAAATTTATTTATATTTTTAATTTCACATGTCGGTTTTTAGTAAATGTGCCAATAAAACACCACAAAGTCATTAGCAAAAACACCATAAAGTCATGCAAGTATAACAAATGCGATGGATTTTCATATACAGTTCAGTTTAACGGGATTCCACATTATAAGATGCTTGCATGAACCGAGATGCCAAGTAATTAGACATGTAAATCGCGTTCCCAGTGCACTAGTAATCATGGCCTTATAATGATTGGA